>JANFAE010000389.1:0-103546 GCA_024613145.1 Pisolithus marmoratus
ATGGTGCCAGTCCCAGCATCTTGCAGAATTCCTGCACTTGACTCGAGCCAGAGGCTTGGTGAGCAGATCAGCAGGCATTTCTGCAGTGGGCACAAAACTGTGGTGAGATCACCCCCTTATCCACCATGTCTCACAGCCAAAACCAGTGCAAGTCCAGCTGCTTCATCCTCCCATGGTGTTCAGGATGTTTGGCTACCTGGATTGCAGACTGGTTGTCAATGCACAGCACAGAGGGTGAATTCACTGAAAATCCCATTTCCTGCAAAAGTTTTTGCATCCAGACCATCTCCTTGCCAGCCTCAACAGCGGCAATGTACTCTGCCTCAGTGGAGGACAGTGCAACGATGCCCTGCAGCTTAGAACTCCAAGAAACAGCACCAGCACCCATCTTGATCACATAGGCACCAGTAGAGTGACCAGAGTCCTTGCAACCACCATGATCTGCATCAGAGTATGTGGTGAAGAGTTCTGGTGATGAGGAGTCAGGAGCATAGGTCAAGGAGTAGGATGCAGTGCCCTTGAGGTAGTGAAGGAGGTGCTTGACCACATTCCAGTGTGCTAGGCCTGGATTTGAGTTAAAACGAGCTAGGACACCAACAGTATATGCAATGTCAGGCCTAGTGGAGGTGGCAAGATACATCAGTGTGCCCACAGCTCTGAGATAATCAATGGAATGCATCTGGGATGCCTCCTCTCAAGTTTGGGGGCTGAGATCATGGGTAAGCCACAGTCCTGGGTCCATGGGAGTCAAAACTGGTTTGCAGTCAGCCATGCCAAAGTGATCAAGGATGTCGAGGCAGTACTGTCACTGGGAGAGGGTAATGGAGTGCTTGGAGTGGTCTCTGTCAATTTTAATCCCCAGCAATTGAGTGGTAGGGCCCAAGTCATGCAGTTTGAAGTGTTGGCACAGAGCAGAGACCATCTCTTCAATGGCAGTAAGGGATTTTGATGCAAAGGTCATATCATTGACAAAGACTGGCAGTATGATGTGCACATCACCTTTGGAGAGCACATAGATGGCTGCATCAGAGTAGGTCTGCTGGAAGCCAAGGGACTTGAGCACAGAGCACATCTTTTGGTTCCAGTGATTACCACCTTGCTTGGTGCCATACAGCACCTTCCAGAGTAGGCAGACAAATTTTCTGGGGTCTTTCTGTGCAAATCCTTCAGGCTGCTCCATATAGACATCACAGTCCATCTCTCCATTGAGGTATGCATTGGAGACATCCACAGAGTGAAGGTGGAGATCTTGTAAAGCTGCTAGGGCAAGGACGATGTGAATGGTGGGCATGTGAACAGTTGGAGTGAAAATCTTGAGATAATCAAAGCCAGGATGCTGATTATAGCCCTTGGCAACCAGACAAGCTTTGTAGCAATCTATAGATCCATCTGCATTGCACTTCAGCTTAAATACCCACTTGGAACTGATCACCTTGTGATCCACTGGTCTGGGGACCAATTCCCAAGTCCCATTAGCATCATGGGCAGCTAGCTCTTGAAGCACAGCTTCATGCCACTCTGCAGCATCAGGGCATCGCATAGACTCTGCATAGGTCCTAGGTTTGACACTAGAGGTCAAAAATGCAAGGTCATAATCCTCTTCATCATCAGATAGCTCATCATCCAGTTGCCCTGCACTTAACTTCCACCATTCTCGAGGAGGGCGATGATTGTGAGCAGGGAGCCTGGGACCAATACCTACAGGGGTAATGGGTTGAACAGGAGCAGCAGGAGGAGGTATTCATCTGCAGCAGGTGCAGGTGCAACAGCCAGTGCCTCAGGATGCACATCAGGGAGACCTGGAGGATCTGGAGTGACAGGGAGAGGCTGTGGTGCAGCTGGGGGCACATCCCCACCCCCTCGACCCTGTACATGTGGCAGGGAATCACCATCTTCATCAGAATCACCCCCAGCATCGAGATATACAGCAGGGGAAGTAGAGCTATCAGTAGGGTCATCAGGAGGTGGTGAGGGCACACCAGATGGTGGCTGAGGCTTTGCAGACATGAGGAAGTGCCTCTCATCAAAGTCAGCATGTTCTGAGATGACTGTGCACTTTGTGAGAGGATTGTAGAATTTCCAGCCCTTGTACCCTTCAGGGTAGCCTATGAACATGCATTTCTGCATGTGAGAGGCAAGTGCAGGGCACTGATCCTTCTGTAAATGGACATAGGCAGTGCATCCCCACACCTGGAGGTGGCAGACATTGGGTTTGCACCCATGCCACAGCTCATAGGGTGTAGCACCATCCACAGCATCAGTAGGGCATCTGTTCCACACATGCACAAGAGCTGCAAGAGCCTCACCCCAGAATGCTCTTGCAAGACCAGATTCATCAAGCATGGCAGTAAGTTGCTCTGCCAGTAGCCTATTGGCTCACTCTGCAACTCCATTTTGCTGTGGGTGAGCTCAGACAGTGTGCTGGCAGTCAATGCCTGCCTGGGTAGTGAACTCGAGCATGGCATTGCTCATATACTTGCCTCCCTTGTCATCTTGAAGAGTTTTGATGTGTCACTCTGTCTGGTTCTCTGCAAATGCCTTGAATTGCTTGGGAAGGATAAAGTGATATCTGGAGTAATCATCGATGAAGGAGACCCAGTAGTGATACCCAGAGAAGGTCCTGTAGGGCACATAGTGTACATCAGTGTGCACAAGCTCTAGGGACAAGAAGTGCACCAGTCTGAGCTTGGGAAGGGGTTTGCATGCATCTTCCCAGCCAAACATGGTTCACAGACAGGATCAGGATGAATCTTGGCCTCCAACTTGAGTCCAGTTACCATTTGCCACTGTATAAGAGCCTTGACTGCATCTATATGGTGGTGTGCAAGTCAATGATGCCATAGGGTGAGATCTAGAGGTAGGGTCATTGCAGGGCAAGCTGAATGTGCAAAAGGAACAGTAGTCCCATCCAGGGTCACAGTATTGCCATCTGAGATGCTGGCAATGAACAGGGGAGCCCCAGGAGGGCAAGAGAAGGCCATGCACATGGAATCTATGTTACAATGAAGCTAGCATGGTGAGTTAAGTACAGGACTGAGAGGAGATTGGATTTAAGCTCTGGCACATGTAGGATGCATGTAAACTTGACTGCCCTCACTCCCCTTGCCCTCTATTACAGGCTGAAAGACCACAGAACTGATCCCAGCAGAGTAGACAACAGTATGGTCAGCCAGGCGAATTGGCATGCATTTTGGGGTATAATTGCACAGCCAGTGGTGATGTGGGGTCATATGAGAAGTGGCCCCAGTGTCTGCAGTCCAGTGGTCATCAGCATTGAAGTTGGGAGGGCAAGGAGAGGTAGAGGAGTGAAGACTTGCATTTCCAGCACTGGCAGAGGAGTCCTGAGTGATCATGGTGATGTTGGCAGCAGTAACAGCAGGTTCTGGGTTTGTGGGAGATGCAGGAGGGGCAGTCAATGACTCTTGAGCCTTGTTCACATTCCTGGACTTGCCCTTGTGCTTAGAGGACTTGTGAGCCTCCTTAGCACATTGCCTGGCAAAGCACATATGCTCACAGTGCCCAGTCTTTTTGCAAAAGCCCCAGGGATCATTGGGAGAGCAGCCACAGGCTCTAGGAGTACCAGCTGCGAGTGCAGAGTCCCCAGAAAATGCAGATGCATCAGCATGAGGTTTCCTGTCGATATCTTCAGTGATAAAGGCAGATTTGATGGTGGCCTTGTCCAGGGAGGAGAGGAGGAGCAAGGAGGAGGTGAAATGTGAGTATTCCTGGGGCAGAGCTTCAATCATGGTCATGCAGATGAGTTCATCATCCAATGAAGCGAGTGTGAACTGGGTGGACTGCAATTCTTGAATTTTGAGCATGGCTAGCTCAATCCTGGCTGTCAGGGTGCTCAGGGACTTGTCCTCTCACTTCCTGATGCTGAAGAAGTTGTCATAGGCAGCAAATCGAGCTCCAGGTCTTTGTTGGACATAGAGGTCATCCTGGACAGTCCTAATGTGCACTCTCTGGTCAGCTTCCAAGGCTAGCATGATTTCACCTGCAGCTTTGTCTGCTTTGATGTCCCATTTTTCTTGCTCATCACCAGTGGTGGTGGAATGAGTCTCCTTGCCATGCACTAGCCTCCAGAGGCCCTTAGAGTGAAGGAGGGCCTGTCAGATAATTAATCCCCAGTAACACCAAGCTACTGAGGAAGGGAGAAAATTTATCCTACTGTATGTACGCATTTTTGCTTATGTAAGCAACAAACCTTCACACCAAAGTAAGTACTACTGAGGGCAGTTTAATATTCCAACACTCCCCCATAAACTGCAAGAATTAAAATGATAGAATTATGAAACAAAAGCATACCCTTCTCAATTAAGTAAGCGGGTGACGCGCGACTCGAGAACTCGTAGTGTTGTTGTGCGTTGTTGTGGTGGCGTGATTACCCGATTCGGCCATGCGCGACTCTGTGGCTGCTTCGTCGTCTCGTGCTTGTGCCTGCAGCAATGCTGCCGCTGTCGCTGCCTCCCCAGTCCGTTTCGCTCAACGGCGACTCCCCCACAACTCTTGGAGGGTCTCCATGGTAGCGCCTGATGTGATTCGGGCTCGATTTGCAGCTTCGAAGAGTTCGTTTGGCCTCAAAATGGCCCTGGTAGGTTCCCTGCCTATCTCTGCCTCGTCTGATGACGTTTTTAGGGTCCGTTTTCTCTCGTTTTTCGTGGCGGCTGGTACGGATGATCTCGCGGGGGTGCTCTGAGGGTTGGATGGAGTGTTTAGGTGTGTTTTCCCTCGCGTTTCCACTTCTAACTTCATCCTGACTCATTCCTCCTTCAGATAGCCATAGTTCTTCATTGTCGCTTGTTTCTATAGTCCCAAATGAGAGCTTTCGTCGTCCTGTTGGTAGGATACCTTCTGCTATATAGACATTTGTCCCCAGAACTTTCTCTGTGTTTTTCGAGTCTCCAGCATCTTCCAGTGCTTCATTTTCAGTCTTATCAAGTTCCCTGCATCCCATAGCCCCCAGAATGGCTGCCTTTTGAGTTTCTGCCTTCCAGAAAATACCCCCAGTCCCCAGAAGTTATCCTGCACCCTCTTAAGGCAGATTTTCAAGTTCCTTGCTGCCAGTACCCTCTGACCACCAAGAAAAATCCTCTCTTGCCTTCTGGCCCTCCCTTCCATCTCCTTCTGACTCAGCACCCCTTGGGATGAGCCTAGGTTTATCCTACAGCTTTCCCCACTTTCCCCCTGTGCTCTCACAAGAAGAGTTGCCTACACCATGGGCCAAGTACTTTATTTAAAGCAAATCACTGGCAGAATAAATGATCAATTTCACCATTGATCCTCACTACTTTGTTTGCAATCTTTATCAAAATGGCCATATAATGACCAACTTGATTGTGCAGCCATGTATCAGGTTGGTTGCTGAATGACAGTTCATTCAATGGCCATTTGTGCTAGAAATTGGTCAACAGATTATACTCTGGACATCTACTTGACATACCTGGAAATATTCCATGGCAGTTTGAAAGACATGTGCACCCCTCAATTGCTGATGGTCAGCATAATATTCTGATGAGCCATGTAGCCACCATGAACAGGTGAAGCCAGCATATGTATTTATCAGGCCACCATGGGCTTCAGCTTGGAATGAAGGCATTGATGCTATCTAATAAGCAGAAAGTGTCCATGGGAATCTGTTGCAGCTCATTTTGAAATGCCTTTCCATCATCATTCCACCTCATGTATGCATGGTAACATGTGTGAAGTGGAGGAGGGGGGCTTTGCCTGCAAGCCAACAGAAGCAACAGGTTGTTGAGTTCTTTCCATACCTGCAAATATCAGTTAATCATGGAATTAATGACAGCATAAATAAATGACACACCAGGTCCATGGAGAGATTCAGGAACCACTGCTCAGGCCAGTCTGATACTTGTTCCATGCATAATAAATGAATTGCTGCACACTTGATGTGGCATCCCATGTAGACAATTCCCATCTCAATGAGGGATTGTTGACATGGATAATGTGGACCACCAGAATATGGCTCCACATTTTAAGGCAGATGGCAGATGACTTCTACTAGGTCAAATATACTTGCCTTCCTTGATGCAGGTGACTCTCATTTTGGCAGCATCCTGAATATCCCCTGTGATCTGCTTCATCACATGCACAATGTGGTGGTCAAGCTTCATGTTGTGTGGAAAGTATGGAAAGCAGTACATGCATGCCACATAATTTCAAAGCCAGATGACTTTTGGCCAAAGTCAATTACTACTTTTGGAAAACAGCAACTGGTGAGACCCCAATCACCATTTTTACCTTCATCTGAATGTCTGACTACAAGTTACAAATGACCAGAAGTCCAAACATCTGAAGATAAAGTCATGCCACTCAAAAGTTCAAATGACTGAAGTCCATGTGTCAGAAAGTAAAACACTTAAGTCAATACACCCCAAAATTCATATATTCAAGTGGCATAACATCATATGAGAAAAACACAGTAACAAAATTTTTGTGTATCTAAGACATTGTGTGGTGAGATTTCAGGCCATGGTTGAAAGGCCTCAGCTGAAAGCCTTCCCAATGACAAAACATATTGTAAATGTGCTGATTCTCAAAGAGGGCTACTCCTTTCTCTATGTTCCCCTTGCTGAAGAGTTTTTGACCTTTACCAACATCACTAGATATGAACAGTGAGAACTGCTTGTAGGATGTTGACAAGGGTAGGGTTAGTAGGAAGTACACATATGGGTGTGTAAGGATCTGTGGATCAGTCAAAAGTGTCCCACAACCTAGCTCAATGTAAGTTTATGCTGCATAAAACCATGGAGCAATGTGTACCTTGATAGTCCAATATGTACACCTGCCTGCCCATCTTGACATATTGTACATGTTGAGTGAAGGCCAAAAAATCAGCAATACCTTCATCATTCATATCCAAAAGGAAGCAAGGAGCCACATCATCATTGTGGATGTACTTCACAAACTCATCATCTGCTGACACAGGGATGAGCTCCTCAATGAGATATGCAACATTCATGGTCCCATTTGACTTGACTGGTTGCCCAGCCCTCTCTGAAGCTGCCAGTGGCACATATGAGTATGCAAATAATAACCCAGTGTCCACAAAGCATAAGTGAGGGATTTTGAAAGGTGGGGGTTCCTGGGCAGCTTCAATAGCATGATCAATGAACCAGTACATCATACGCAGAAGAGCTTTCACCCAGTACAAAGCATTGGCTTCATGATAGAGTATGTTGGACTCATCCTTCAGGGTATATCAGATGAATGGAGGTCTGGATTCCACTGGCTGCTCATTGATGTAAGGTCTTTTCAGTATGATAGTATGGTTGGCAGACAACCCAATTCCCAAGTCCCTGCTGAATGCTCCAACTCCAACAAGTGCTTTTGCTGAAAGGTCAAGTCAGACATTGCCAGATATAAGTTCAGCATCTTGGATAATCCTCTGCTGGGAGACTGAAGTACATGAGTATTTTGTAGTCCTGATGGTATGCATCAGTTTACCTGTCCTTACATCAAATTTGGAGGCACCTCCAGCCTGCAATGCTTCCTTGATTTGATCAGGGTTTGGGGATGAGAAAGTGATCACAAATCTTTTCTGGGGTGGAGCAGGAGTGGAACTGCTAGATGTACTGCTAGTGTGGTGGTGGTGGCATTTACTAGACATCACCTCTGTATCAGTAGACATCATCAATTGCTACATTCAACCATCAATTAGTGGGCAGGGTTGTATTTACACTGTGACTATACCTACCTTATTTCTGTTGTGATGATGTATGGCATCATGTGATATTGGGCAATCAAAAATGCTACTTGATGCTGTAGAAGCTGGCCACCACTGCACTTCCTTTCAATCCGAGTATGTAGCCATACCCTTTCTTCTTTACTTACCTTCAATTCCTGGACCTTGATTGTTTCATCTTTGACAACTTCACTGCAGTGCATGTGACTGTCAAAAACATCAGCCTTTATCTTTTCTCTTATTACTTTTGACATATGACAGATCTGGTTTATTCTGATTTTACCTTAGAAACCACTGTCCTTATGCTACAAAAACTCCACTGTACTTAGAAAAATAACCACCCACTTTTTGGAGTCACTATCTGCGAGTCTAAGAGTCTCTGAGTATTTTGAGTTGAATCCCTCTGTGTTTTTTGAGTCTCCAGCATCTTCCAGTGCTTCATTTTCAGTCTTATCGAGTTCCCTGCATCCCATAGCCCCCAGAATTGCCACCTTTCGAGTTTCCACCTTCCAGAAAATACCCCCAGTCCCCAGAAGTTATCCTGCACCCTCTTAAGGCAGATTTTTGAGTTCCTTGCCACCAGTAGCCTCTGACCACCAAGAAAAATCCTCTCTCGCCTTCTGGCCCTCCCTTCCATCTCCTTCTGACTCAGCACCCCTTGGGACAAGCCTAGGTTTATCCTACAGCTTTCCCCACTTTCCCCCTGCGCTCTCACAAGAAGAGTTGCCTACATCATTTTGGAGCCCACTGTGAGGGTCTGTAGATCTGGAAAGGAGATCCCTTTGACCCACCCACCACAGAACTGAACTTGAAGAGCTCTTAGAGCCCTTCCATCATCTTTCTATATTGTCCTCTGATCTTTTTGTCCCTGCTGCTAACCCTTGTGATATCCCAGAGCTTAACTCTCCTGATACAGAGTTTTTTCAAGCAGATTCCCTCCATCATCCAGAACCTGACTCCCCATCCTCTGTTGATATACCCAGTGCCTTCGAGCTCGACAAGTCATTTGCACCACCATCAGATCGCCAAGAGTTATTGCTGCTTACTGACTTATCCTCTTCCTCATCTTCAACAGCTTCGATTATCACTGCAGAACAACTCCTCATACCATCATCTCCATATATCTGCTCTCAGAGTCTCATTCACCTGCTTTTCCAACCTCCTCCACCAGTATCAACCAGAAATCCACCTTTGCTTCGTAATCTGCCTCTTCCTTCATCATCCATTCCAGTTCCCATGTCCAACTCTACCAACCATCATGAAATGCCACTACAGGGCTCTAACAAAGCCCCCAAATTCTCAGGAAAGACAGAAGATATTTGTGCCTATTTCGAGGACATCGACCAGATCTGCACTGATGCAGGAATCACTGTTGACAAGGTCAAAATCAAATGGGCCATATGTTACACTGACAGAAACAAGTCAGAACTCTGGTCATCCCTCGATTCTGCTGCAGGTGATGACTGGGAGGACTTTGTTAACAAGGTAACTAGCTTCTACCCTGGTGCAGATGTCAAGGGGCATCAGTACATGAAAGTTGACCTCAAGACCCTCCTACACCACCAAGTACAAAAGCCCATGTTGTCCCTCAATGATCTTGGCAAATATGTCTGTGAATTTCATTGTATTGTCGCTGTAGAGATCACTAAGAAATGTAAGGGGAAATGGGGTCTGAAGGGTAGTTTGACCAATAGGGACCCTGCTAGAGAGAAGAACTAGTAGATAAAATCAAAAGAAAAGAACAAAAGACACTCAGCTGTAAGACCTGACAACAAAACTCCTCAATCCCACCACTCTAGGGCTCCCCTAGAGCTGTCCTGACCTCACTCTCAAGGGCAGGAAACAGAAAAGACTGCCACAGGCTGGTCACACCAGCCTGTGCTCTCCAGTCTCAATAGTGGTGATTGTTATGTAACTAGTACAAACTCGAGTCCAAGTCCAACCTTGCTTACTAATCAGCCACTTGCCTCGCACCTAAGTCCCAACCCAAGGTACAAAATGGGGATCAAGCCCCTTAGAAAAATCAAACAAACCCTCAACCACTCTCTTACCACTCAATATCCTACTAGGGAGTACTCTCTCCCTACATTGCCCTCATCAATAAAAAGAAGAAACTCCCTGATGACTATGTCAATGAGCAGTTCCTCAAAGGATTCCCCCCCAGATTCCATAACTGCCTCACCACTCGCCTTCAACTCAAAGACTTAGACCACGATGTCAATGACCCATGGCCATTTGATGATGTCTATAAGCATGTGACCTACCTCTTGAGTGGTGCATGTCGAAACATTGCTCAGGTCGACAGCTTGGCATTATTTCCAGAGTCTTACTCCCAACTGACAGTGCCGCCTACTATCCTGAAATGAGAATATGTACAAGCCACTGACCCTGCCTTGGGAAGCCACCAGACTCAACCCACCAACCAACAGTTTTGCTGATCGCTTGACCCCCACTGCTTCTTCTGTGGCAGTACTGATGGACATAGGACCCCTGAGTGTGAACTGTGCCAGGAATATGTCCACCAAGGGAAATGTGTACTCATTGGCAGTAGGGTCTTCATGAAAGATGGCTCTGACATCCCCAGATCTGCTGCAGGGCAGAATTTCAAGGAAAAGATCAACAACTTCTTGGCTCTTCGAGAGTCTATAATGGCATCAGCTAATCTAGTGTCTATTCAATCTCCAGGAACCTCATCTTCATCTCAAGGACATGATACCCCACCCCACCTTGTCAATACCATGTTCTTTGGCTCAAACAACACAGAGGAGTTTCAGGTAGAGGTTCACCCCTCATCCTACCTTGTTGACAAGGAGATTGAGGACAACACTGATGAAGAAGACAAGCGTGCTCTAGCTAGAGCCTATGCTCAGGTTGAAGAGCTCAAAAACACTATCAAGAAGAAGAAACCCACTCGCTTTGACAGTGTAGAAATTCCCACTTGTCATCCCTGAAATGCCACTCCTGCCAGCCCTCCTCTTGCCAACAACTCCACACCAACCTCAACCTCAAACACTCAGCCATCATCTAACATCCCTCAGACTAGACCTAATGCCACCCAAGCATCTAACCCCAAGCCTCACTCTAATGCTACCCCTCAGTTTCATTACCAGAGTGGCTTTGACGAAGCTGCTGCCACTAAATGCCTCGTGTCCCAAGTCCTGGGTGCCAAGATTGAAATTTTGACACAAGATCTCCTCACTGTCAGCCCAGAAATCCACAGGCAAATTAAAGAGATGGCTATGATGAAAAAGATTGTGATTGGTAGCCTCGAGACCATGTTGGGGAAGCCAGAGCACTGACTGCTCCTGTCGTCGATGTATATCACAATGCTACGTGTCTCCTCTGCATGCTACCTCTCTGTCCAGCTCAGACCCCTGCCACCGGTCACGTGACCCCACCCCTGACTGTCCCTGCTACCCCCACCTGTCCCTGCTGACTGCTCGTCCCCTTCCCCGTTCCATCTGCCCCCATCACATCAATGCAAACCCCCAGGTTTGCTACCCTGCTTCGCTCTCTTCATCCCACTGTCCGTCCTCACCATCTTCCTCCCCGCTCGACCTTCCCTCAACTCCCTTTGCTTCCTTCTCCCTCTCCTCGCGTTCTAACTCCCACTGCTCCTCCAACGCTGACCCCTCCCTTGGTATGAACATCCTCAGTCTCCTGGCGTGCACCAATCCTCCTACCGGGAATCCCTCCAACATTACCACACTGTATGAGTTCCCTACCCTCTCCACTACTCTCCTTGGTGCTGACCACCTTGGTAACAGCTTGTGCGTGCTTGACATAGTGAAATCTAGCGTGTTGTCATAGACCTGTACCAGGTCTCCCTTTTCAAACCTCACCTCCCCTGTCTTTGAGCTCAGCACTCGTTGGTTGAAGGCCACCTTGCATTTGACTGTGTTCTTGGCTGCTTGGCTGGCTCTGTCCAGTCTCTGCTGCTCCACGTATGCCAACTGTACCTGCACCTCCTTATCTGTCAGTTCTTCTATCGCCGTTCCTGTCGGTGTCCGTGCCGTGTTTATGATGAATCCCAGCAGTAACTCCTTCAGTGACATTTGGAATGCTGGTACGATACGTTCGTTCATCTGCCATATTGCCTCTTCAAAGTGCGTCAGCCATGCGTTTGGAACTTCCTTGGGTTTTGGCATTTCGTCATCACCTTTGCCAACCTCCGGGCTGCACAACTGCTTCAAACGTCCCAGGAGTTTCCCATTGGCATTTTCCACCAACCCATTTACCCATGGTGCATATGCTGCCATGACTTGGTGCTCTGTCTCATTAGCTTCGCACCAAGCTTTGACCTCTCCATTGTTGAAGTGCGACCCCCCATCCATCATGAGAGTTTCCGGTGCCTGGAATGTCCTTCTGATCGCTTGCAGCCCCTCCACCATTGTTTTCACTGTGCCATGCGACTTTAACTTGAATCCCCATGTGTACTGTGAGTACATGTCTAGCACCAGCAACACTGTGTGGTATCCACCCTTTCCTTTCGGTAGGCTGAGGTAGTCTGCCACGAGTAGTTCAAAGGGGTGTCTTCGTGTTATAGGGTACAACAATGAATGCAATCCTGTGGAGCCAAGTTCTTGCACTGAGAGCACTGTCATAGTGCTTGCATTATCGACAGGTCGAGGCGTGGGCTGTAGATCTTATTCATCAGCTGTAGCTTTATCAAGTCCCTGCCCCAATGCCCATTGTTGATGTGCTCTTGTACCGCCATCTCAACTGCTTCTTCCTGCGAGATGCATTCGACCTCTGGCCTTGCCCTGAGTGACTTGGTTGTCGGTATTCTCCACAACTTTCCTTCCCTGATGCAGTATCCCTCCGCTCTGTGCCTCGCCCTTCATTGTTCCTGGCTCATGTCATTTTTGTCTAGCCTGGTGATGGCTTTGACTACGTCTAGGAACAGCGGTTTGTTGGCGAACCTGTGCTGTAGTTGTGAGATGGAACTTTCTGGTTCCACTGTGAACAGATCGTTCACTATCCCTCTTGCGGACTCCCAATCCTCACTAACTGTCCAGCTGCTCCCATCCCCTGGCTGCGGTTGCTGCCCTTCGTGCATACGGCTCAGTGCATCTGCTGTGGCATTGGTTTTGCCCGGTTGGTGTCTTACTTGTGTGATCTGGTAGGCTGATATGCCATCCCTCCAGCGTGCGTGTACCGTGGATAGCCGCTCGCTGCATAGCATGTCCCATAGTGCTATGCAATCTGTTTCCACCTCCACCAGGAACCCCCATATGGTGTCGCTGAAGTGATCAAACCCAAACTTGAGGGCTGCAAACTCCAGTATATATGGCTTGTACCTTTCTTCTGCTGGTGACATTCTTTTCGATGCAAAGCCCACAGGGTGTACTGCTATCGTTTCCTCCCCATTCGGCTTGACCATGTGGAATCTTTGGGATAGCACAGTGCCACACCCATCCTTGCAGCCATCTGTGGTGAGTATGAATGGTGTTCCATCAAACCTTGGCGCTCACAGTACTGGTTCTGACACTAGCACTTGTTTCAGCCACAGGAATGTTTTTGTGTGCTGCGTGGTCCAGTACTTTTCCAGTTGTCTGTCTCGCAGGTACTGGCAGTACTGTCGCTTCCCTATCTTCACAGCTGGCTCAGGGAGATCCAGATTCCTCTGTAGGTCTGTCAACAGTGCTGCTATCTGTGCGTAGTCCTTGATTAACATTCAGAAATAACCCACCAGCCCTAGGAACCACATCAACTCTAGCAGCGTGCTCAGTGTTTTCCACTTCGCTATCGCCTCTAGTTTGGCCACATCCAGTTTTATACCCATTTTGCCTATCCTTGCTCCCCCAAAGACAACCTCCTGGACAAAGAGTTTTGTCTTCACCGGTGACAGTGACAGATCGCATTCTCTGCACCTCATGAGGAACCTGCGTACTCTCTGCAGTAGTTCTCCGAAGATGTCTCCCCCCATCCCATTGTCGTCAACAAATGTTTCTAGTCGCAGTTCATTTGCTATGTCCCTGAACGCTAGGTTTGTCATGTCTGAGAAACATGCTGGCGCTCCAAGGAGGCCCATGGGCATCCGTTGGTAGCATTGGAATCCTTGTCCCTCCATGTATATGCACAGGTATGGTTGGTCCTCTTCCTCTACCTCTATGGCATAGAAGCCTGACACCAAGTCTATGACACACACGTACTTGTGTCCCGCTAGCCTTTGTTGCTTGGCTCTTATGTCTCCTTGTAGCACCGGCACCACCGACATCACCTTGTTCAACTCTGCGAAGTTCTGACAGACTCTCCATTTGGGCTGTTTCATTGGTGCCATCTCCACCCTTGGTGTGTCCGGCTTCAGTGGTGGGTCGAGACTTGGTGCTTCCCCATGTTGCGTGCACTGCTCCTCGACGATCCATTTTATCTTGTCCATTGTCAAGCCTGGTGCTCCGTGTGCCTTTTGTGCCAGTACTGTTGGGTGCACTGCCCTGACCCTGTCTGCCTGTATGTCTCGTAGTATGCCCGCCTTGTTGAATTCATCTAGCACCGGTAGGTACCACTCCCTTTGTGCTTGCATTAACGGCTTTTGATTCACCTTCAATGGGAACTTGGCATCCTTTGGTACGTTTAGCCTGAACTTGATAAAGTCCACCGGTTTGACCTCCTTTACCGACAGTGCGAACGTGTCCACAAACTCTGCTACCAGTTCCCATACCTGCCGAAGCTCGTCTGGGGCCAGGTCTCCATACTCAACCGTCTCCACTACCTTCCTCACCCTCGGCGGGTAGAAGGGGCCCTTGCTCGTCAACCTCATGAATACCTCTTCATCCTCCTTTTCCATGTCCACACTCATCTCCCCTAGCTGCTCCTCCTCCTCTCTTCCCCTTTCCTCGTTTTCCTTCTCCACTTCGACCATTTTCACCTCTACCTGTTCTTCGTCCGTTCTGTCCTTTTTCTTCACCTCTCCTTGTTGCTTTCTCTCCTCCTCTGTTTCTTCTACTTGCTCACTCCTCTCTCTCGGTCTTGGTACTTCCATAGGCAGGACTGACGATGGTATTGCTCTTTGTGTGCAGTTTTCGATTGTATACCATGTGTTTTGATGCGGCAGTCGTATCGAGTCTGATCCGTAGTCATGGACTGCTCTCGCCTTATCCAGCATTGGCTTTCCTACTAACATCTTCCATGACTGTCCACTTGGGAACACCTCGAACGATGTCTCAATTATGACTGGTCCCCACTGCACATTGCCTGACCAGGTTCCTTCCAATGGTACCAGTGACCCATCTGCCATTCTCAACGTTTGAGTCGAGTGAGTTAACCCACTTAGCTGCCTTGCTACCTTCCCATAGGTTTCTGAGTCTATTGCATTGATCATCGCCCCACTGTTGACCATCGTCAAGAACCTTATGCATTCCCCTCTCGGTCCCTCTAGGTTTGGTACCACCAAGAATGGGTTGCTCTTGTGTGCACTCAGCAGCTTGCCTCTCGCGTCCACCCCATAGACATCAGTGATTGTATTTTCTGCAGTTCCTATGGTACTGCTAGTGTTGACGAGCCTTTCTTCCTCCTTCTCTCCTGCTGCCAGTTCTTCCTCCTGTGGACCCTTCTTGGGGGCTACAACTGTTCCGCCATCCTTTGCAGCCCCAAGTCATTTTCCTGTTGTGCCCATTCCCATGCATCCTCGTACTCTCCCTAATTTTCTCCTTCCTACCACGTCTCCCACTGTCCTACCGCATGTACTGCTGTTGCTGCGGGTTGATGTTGTATCACTGCTTGGGTTGCTGGCCATGCGTAGTTCACAGGTGCTGTAGTTCTTGGCTGCGACGTCCTCCTTAGCATGGCTGCTACTAACTGTCTCCACCTTATCTCGTGCAGTTTGAGTGCTTCCCTTGCTGTGCATGTGCTTCCCACATGCGGCGGGTCCATTACCAATCCACAATTGAAGCATTCCCCGGCCCCTGCTGCCACTGTTCCTGGTCGCAGTGGGTATGGTCTTTCTAACAAGGGAGGAGCATTGTAGCCATATGTCTTGTGCCACAGTTCGACATCCGCTTCATATTGACACCTCCCTGCTTCGGTGTTCAGTCTCCATGGGAGCATGCTTGCCTTGTCCAATATCTGGGACCTTGTCAGCAGCATTCGTTGTACCCACGAGCCTCTCGGGTACGTTCCCATTCCTCTGCTCTGGTGCATTGCTTGTACTGGGAGTGTTTGTTGTATACCCACACTCGTCTGTCCCGGTACTTGCGATGTGAATGTTGGGTGTATCGCGTTTCTAGTGGCTGCATTCATTGTTCATAGGTTTAGGTGGGACATTTGCTGCTGTAGCAATGTGCTGAGCATTTGGTCTCGTGCTCTTTCCTGGCTCTGCTTTTCCTTGTTTCTCCGGAGTCGTTCCACCTTCACATTTCGCACTGCTGCTATGAACTCCTCCCAGCTGGAGTAGTCCTCGTCCAGTTCATCCTTCAGCACCTGTGGGATCCCCTCCACTGTGCACACCACTAGCATTCCCCCTGTATCTCCCATGCTCAGTGCCAACTGCTTGACCTTCTCCGCCCACAGTACATGTCCATAATCTCCTGCTCGTCCTTCTTCCACCCACTCTCCTATTTCCTCCTCCTTTAACGTCTGATCCTTAATCCTCTCCCTTTGTTGTACCCTTGTTAGCTTAGGCCTCCTCATCGGCAGCCACCTTTTCAAGAATGCCGTCCTTAATGACCCCATGTCCTTCTTATCTTCTGACAGTAGGTCTTGGAACCATTCATTGGCATAACTTCCTGGAGCTAGCTGGAGCCCAAACCTATCCACCTTTCTTGCCTCCGACCATGAATCTAGTACTGATAGTTGGAATTGGGTGAACCACTCTGTGGGCTCTTCTTTGTTGCCATAATCCCCATGGA
The DNA here is from genome assembly GCA_024613145.1 of Pisolithus marmoratus. Lineage (NCBI taxonomy): Eukaryota > Fungi > Basidiomycota > Agaricomycetes > Boletales > Pisolithaceae > Pisolithus > Pisolithus marmoratus. The sequence goes on from JANFAE010000389.1 coordinate 16,555, forward strand.
ATAATGCTATTACTTTCGCTGCATCCACCATAGATACTAGGCTCGCGTTCTGCGTCTGTGGTCCTGGGTTCGTTCCTATTGCTGGGTATGCACGTGGCAGGTTTGTGAGCATTGGTCTGCGGTTTCAGTTTCGCTGAGTCGCTTTAGGAGTAGGGGATGGGGGTGTTGTTGGGCATACGCCTTGTGGCGAGAAAGTGTATATCCTTCTTGGTGTTGTGAAAACAGCTGGTTTCAACCTGAATTGCATGCTGCTGCCTGTTGAATCCTGTTGTGTGCTCGTCTCCTTTATTACTGGTGCTGTGTGGGAGCTCTTCCAATTCCTGTGCTCTATGCCTGGCGTCTCTGTGCCACCTTCCGATGCTGATGACTCCGAGACACTGCTTTCTGATGTTGGTTCGCTGCCTGTATTCTGATTCCGTTGCCTTAGCCCTCTGAGTGATGCTATTGCTTGCAGCGAGATTGGGTCCATTGCTATCCATCGTCCTGAGGCTCAGATCCCACTCTCGTCACCAGATGGGGAAGCCAGAGCGCTGACTGCTCCTGTTGTCGATGTATATCACAATGCTATGTGTCTCCTCTGTGTGCTACCTCTCTGTCCAGCTCAGACCCCTGCCACCAGTCATGTGACCCCACCCCTGACTGTCCCTGCTACCCCCACCTGTCCCTGCTGACTGCTTGTCCCCTTCCCCGTTCCAATGTCAGAATTGTCTTCATCGTCAACTTGGGCCTCATATGAACAATATCTCATCAAGGACACAGAGGGGAAGTGTGTTGGCCTAGCCACTGCTCCTCTTCATGCAGTAGATGGAGTTTTAATGGATAAGCTTCATGTCAAGTGTATTCTCGACAGCAGTTGCCAGGTAGTTGCCCTTAGGCATGAGTTATGGGAGGCTCTTGGTGCCCCTCTTCATTCTGACATGTGTATGACTTTGGAGGCTGCTAACCAATCAAAGGAGAGTACTCTAGGTGTCATAGAAAATGCCTCTCTGCATATCAGGCCTGTTGAAGCCCATCTCCAGATCCAAGTTGTCAACAGAGCCCCATTTGACCTCCTCCTAGGCTGCCCATTTTTCTGCCTCCTCAGCAGCATTCTTCAAGACTTCCCAGATGGTGAGCAATCATTAGAAATCTGTGACCCCAACTCGGGTCACCAACTGTTAATCCCCACTTGTCCTTGTCATTGCCTCTACCAGTACCCTTGATTCATAAACCCAGAAGACGAGGCAGAGTATTCTGCTTGCCAAGAAGGCCACCACCACTTGAATATGGGAGAACAGGGTTTTTAATGTCGGTCAATGACTCACCAAAGATTCGAGGAGACCAAGAGAATATAGTATCCATGTGTTCCCTCTATGTTTCAGATTCCCCTTCTTCAATGAGATCATTCATTTCACCTTTTCATACAGACTTTAAAGGAAATGCTGCCATGGCTTATTTATTTGACTATAACACCACAAGTACACCCATTCTTGATCCTTTCAACTCAAGTTTCATTTCCTCAAAAGATCCTTTCCTGTTTTCTATGAGTACTACTATTTCTCCACTGACACTTTCAGTCCTACGATCCTCTTTTCATTTTGACCCAGTTTATCATGTTTTGAAGTACAAACCTGTAGCGAAGAAGGTGAAACCTATCCCAACTGTGATGCCTGTCAAGTTCAGAGTAGAGCATTGGGAGATTGGTGACCCTCTTGCAGATCTCCCTGTGTTACTGTACCACCCCCCTCCTTTTGTTCCTGGTTCTAGATTTATGGCACAACGAGCAGAAGAGCTTGACCTCGATCCTGCCAGGTTCCTTTGGCCAGTGGAATTAAACCTTGTTTGATGGCTTGTTTGTACCCACAAGGCAGCTTTCACTTGGGAGACCTCTGAACAAGGAACCTTTTGTGAAGATATGTTCCCCTCTTTGAAAATTCTGACGCTGTCCCACAAGCCCTGGGTCGAATGAAATATCCCCATCCCTCCCACCATTTTTCGAGACATCATTAACATAATTAAAGAAAAGGTTGCCACTGGTGTCTATGAGCCATCGACTTCATCCTACTGATCCAAATGGTTCTGTGTCATCAAGAAAGACAGCAAATCCCTTTGTTTAGTCCACAATTTGCAGCCACTAAACACCATCTCTATTCAGGATTCTGCAGTTCCCCCCTTCATTGACTCAATTGCAGAAGCCTTTGCCTGCCACTCGGTGTATGGTATCCTCGACTTAATGGTGGGGTATGATCATAGAACTATTCATGATGACTACTGTGACCTTACTACCTTCCAAATGCCTATCAGCACCCTGTGACTGACGAAACTCCCTATGGGTTACACAAACACCGTCCAGATTTTCCATGGGGACATCTGCTGGATCTTGAAGGAAGAAATCCCCAAGGTCACCATCCCCTTCATCAATGACTGCCCCATTAAAGGGCCAAAATCATGCTACCAAAATGCCGATGGAACCTATGAGACAATGCCTGAGAACCCTGGGATTCGCCACTTCATTTGGGAGCATCTCCAGAACACCAACCATGTCCTTCATCATCTTCATCATGCTGGTGCTACAGTCTCTGCCAAGAAATGTGTAATCGCTGCTCCATCTATTGTGGTTGTTGGACATAAGGTATCATATGAGGGGAGGATCCCAGATGAGGCAAAAGTCCAAAAGATCAAAGATTGGCCTTACTGCGCTAATGTCACTGAAGTCAGGGGATTCCTAGGTCTCTGCTCATACTGCTGTATCTTCATCAAAGATTTTGCCAGACATGCCTGTCCCCTCATTGAACTAACTAAGAAAGACGTCCCTTTCGATTTCAGAGATGAACACCACGCAGCCATGGACTATCTTCATGCTGCCATCATCTCCTCCCCAGCGCTACAGTTGATTGATTATAATTCCGCCCTACCTGTCATTCTGGCTGTCGACACTTCTAACATCGCTGTTGGCTATATTCTCATGCAAGAAGGGGAAGATGGCAAAAGATACCCTGCTCATTTTGGTTTGATTACTCTCAATGATCGAGAGTGGCATTATAGTCAGGCCAAACTCAAACTTTTCGGTCTTTTTCGAGCCCTACACAATGTATGGCTTTATATATTTGGCATACAGCATTTGGTCATGGAGGTGGATGCTAGGTATATCAAGGGCATGATCAATAACCCTGACTTACAGCCAAATGCCACCATCAACCGCTGGATTGCTGGCATCCTTCTCTTCAACTTCCAACTTGTGCATGTGCCAGCTACCAAACATGCCATGCCTGATGGACTTTTGAGGAGACCCAGAGCTGAAGAAGACCCTGAAGTAGATGAAGAAGAATACAAGGACTGGGTTGATGCATGTGGAGCTTTCACAATGGAATTGGTGAATCGTTGAGAACCAGGGATGCAGGCATTATGTCCTCATCTGAAATCACTGTCATCCATCTACCACTTATCCAGTCCCCTACCTCAGGATATCAGTATTTTTACCACCATCAAAATGCCACCAGATAATGCCAAAATAGAGATTCCATGATCAGAGAAAGTGAAGCAGAGAGATGAAAGGTTGGAGGTGGTGAAAGAGTTCTTGGAGACGAAGAAACCACCAGATGGGATAGGAGAGAGAGAATTGGAGAGCCTCATGCAACTAGTGACAAGATATTTCATCAAAGGCAGAGAATTGTGGAGGAAAGAACTGCAAGGTCAACACCAACTCGTGGTTTGCCAGCCTAGACATCTCAGCCTTATTTGTCAAGCCCATGATGAGCTGGGCCACAAGGGTGTTTTCTCCACCCACACCCAATTACTGATATGTTTTTGGTGGCCCATGCTAGAGCAGGATGTTCGCTGGTACATCAGAACGTGTCACAAATGCCAGATTCACTGCCTCGATCACATCCACTTTCCCCCCATCATCGCTATCCCCGAACCTCTATTCTACAAAGCTTATGTCGATACCTTCATAATGCCAAAGTCAAACAGTTATCATTATGTCACTCAAGCCCATTGCTCGCTCACCAGCTACCCAGAATGGGCTATGTTATGGTCAGAAACTGGCAGGTCCATCAGGAAGTTCCTCTTTGAGCAGATCTTATGTCATTGGGGAGCCATTGGGGAAATTATCACTGACAACAGCGGTCCTTATGTTCTAGCTCTTGACTGGCTCTTGAAGACCTATGGCATTCATCACATCAGCATCTCACCTTATAATTCACAAGCAAATGGAGTGGTAGAGTGGTGGCATTTTGATGTTAGAGAAGTGATGGTGAAGAGCTGTGAGGGGGAAGCATTGAGGTGGTCAGAAGTCGCCCCATTAGTGTTTTGGGCTGAATGAGTCACTGTTCACAAAGCTATGGGATTCTCTCCATATTATATGGCTCACAGCATCCATCCCAGGCTTCCCTTTGACTTCACTGAAGCAACATTCCTCTCCTCTTATGAAGTGGACTTTTACTCGACCACTGACCTGATCACTAATCGTGCCCATCAACTTCAGAAGCATCCAGAAGACCTGGTGCTCATCCATGAATGAGTCCTGAAAGCCCACTTCACCTCGGCCACAGACTTTGCATCCCATTTCGAGCACACAATCCACAATTTTGATTTCGAACCTGGCTCACTCATCCTTGTCAGAAACTCTCATATCAAGAAGGAGCTAGATCGAAAGACAAAACCCCACTACCTAGGTCCTATGGTAGTGGTATGTCATACTAAAGGTGGATCTTACCTTCTTGCAGAGCTCAATGGAGCCATCTCAAAATTCCACTACACTGCCTTCTGTCTGTTCCCCTACTATCCTCTCAATAAATCTCGTATAGAGGTCACCCACCTGGTAGGCCTTGAAAGCTCCACCATAGAACAACTCGAAACATGGTCTGGAGATATGGCCATTTTAAAACAGCATGTCCATGGAAAGGGTTTTTTCACTTTTGAATTTACAAGGGTATTTAGATATTATCAGTACTTAGTATATCCACCTTTTGCTCTAAGCACTGCCTCAACCCTTCTAGGCATGCTTTCAATTAGTTTCTGACACTCCTCCACTGAAATCCCCTCCCATTCCACCTGAACTCTCTCCCATAGCTCATGAATCCCATTAGGGGGGGGGTTTCATACCCTGCAAGCCTTCTTTTCAGGCAACCCCAGAGATGTTCAATGGGATTGAGGTCAGGAGACTGTGCAGGCCATACCATGGTCCCAAACTCCTGCTCTTCTAGCCAATCTCTAACCTTTTTGCAAGTATGCTTGGGATCATTGTCTTGCTGAAAGATTGTATCAGATGGATTGAGACCATAATGCTCCAATGTTTGTTGAAGCTCATCCTTCAAAATCTGAAGGTAAAGGTCCCCATCCATCCTACCATCAATCTTTGTAGCATAGCCAACACCATCCCAAGTCATACACCCCCACATCATCAAGGAACCCCCTCCAAACTTGAGAGTTCCTTGTACCAGCCTATCATTAAGTCCCTCCCCAACCTTTTTCCAAGCCCACTTGCATCCATCTGACCCTAGGTGATTAATTTTGGTCTCATCAGACCATACAACCCTCTTCCAGTCCTCTATAGTCCAGTCCTTGTGGGTATAAGCAAAATCCAAGCAAGCCTTGCAATGTCTGGCTGAGAGAATAGGATGTTTGGTCTTGACTACAGACTTCATACCAGATTTTTTCAAGTGATGATGAACAGTATTAGCTGAGAGAGGCTGGTTGATGATGTTTCCAAGGGCTTGGGTGACTTGAACTGCATTTTCAGCCTTGCCAGAGGTAATAAGATGTTGAGCATGGTGAATATTGGCAGGGGAAAGCTTAGAAGGATGGCCTCCAAGGGCCTTAGGAAGGCTAGAATGCCTCTTAGAACACAGTTTGGATATAGTAGAGGGGCTGACACCAATTTGCTTGGCAATAGCTTCACCAGAATGGCCAGAGTCAAGCAAAGAGAGAATGGTGCTTTGCTGAGTAAGAGAAAGGGGTCTGACCATAATGGTGGTTGGGAACAAAGAGGTATTTGAATTTTTTTAAACTCAGACATATTGTTTACATGTGTATCTTTGTTTTTATCACCAAACAATAGCAATTATTGGATGTTTTGAATAAGATCTTAGTTACCAATTCAAAAGTGAAAAAACCCTTTCCATGGACATGCTGTTTTAAAATGGCCATATCTCCAGACCATGTGAATGAAATCACATGACCTAGGAGCCAAATTGCAGCCAGGACTAGGTACTATTTATGACTCCACCAAAGCTTAGTGTGATTCTCCATGTGTCTGGCAGTACACTGCATGCACTGAAAATAGGGCAAACATGGAAAGGGTTTTTGGAGTCACTGTATGCTACCATCCACATAACCTAAGGCTGGCAGTCAGCAAAAATGTAAGTGAAATGAACAATGATATTATGGCCACCTCTGTAGTAAAATATAAGCTCTGTCCATTTCAAAGTCTACAAATACAGTTTGTAAGGGAGCAAGCAACACAAGGGATTGTGACATCAGACAATACTCACCACCAGGATGGGCTGATTCTGGAAGGACCAGAGGAATGGCTTTGGTCATCTAGGTGTTGTATTCATTGCCATTGTGACAGATGGTGGGTTTGGGAACAGAGGTGGATGGGTGAGAGAGTAATTCCTAGGTTCCTAAGAGCTACTGTTATTCTTTTAACATCACCAGTCAGCAGGGAAGTGGTTGATTCAGTGCAATGGCAATGGAAAGGAGTATAATTATAAAGGATGGTGATGGAGGGAAGTGAAGAAAGATTAAGTGTTAATGTCATTGCTATGCTGCCCACTTAATTGTGATATCTTAATGTGGAACCTGCCACTTTATAATATAATTTATTATGCCAAAGAATGATTGTGACTTGTGCCAACCAGCCCATACAAAATATGCTCCAGAGCATAATTTCTTTCTTCATATGACAGGCAATGGCCAGGGAAAGCAACACACTATTCTTGAGTGGACATTTAAGTACTATTAAACATACTGTAACAGTAGACTGACAATGGTTATTAATAATAAACTCCATGCAATGGATGGTCCCTATGTAAATGTATATGAGTGACTGCTGAAAACTGATTTTTGCAATTGAGCTGAATTCAGTATGGAAGTAACATTGACATTGCTCTGAGCAGAGCAAGTGATTATGAGTGCACACTAATGGATTTACTTACAGTGGTTTTCAAATGTTTGTGGAAAAGCCAAAAATCAAAAATCATGCACAGGGCATTGCCAAGAGGGACCCCAGCAGTAGCCCTAGATGGGATTAGGAATCACTAATAGTACTTTCAACCAACTAATCAACAGTTGTTTACTGCAAATTTAGTTCCCATGACTGATCATCTATTGACAACCATTTTCATGCCTCTGCAGGGTGTGTTGAATGACCTCAAAGCTCATATTCCCATCCTCTGCAATGAGGGTTACCCTGTGAAAGCTATCTGCCAGCTGCTTGGCCTCAAGAAATCTTTGGTCTACAACATTCTCAACTGGTATCAGCAGTTCAGTGATGTCTCAAATTCTCTCATGTACTCATGTGCTGTGGGCCACCCCTGCATCCTCAGTCAAGCTGATCTTGCCTTTCTTTCTGCCATTGTCAGCCATTGCCCATCAGTATACCTTGATGAACTGCAAGATGAGCTGCAGCTCAAATGCAATGTTCATGCCACTCTGCCAACACTCTCTTGTGCTCTCCAGGAACTTGGTATCACTCACAAGGCTGTCTCCACCCATTGTAAGGTTGAGAGATGGGGACCCTAGGGTTTAGTAGAGGTCTCCTAGTAGAGAGAGAGAGAGAGGTGATTTCATCCTAGGAGGCCTGAGTTGCCTGGTACAGAGTCAGGGAGTAGAGAGAAAAGACTGAAAATATGCCCAAAAATCCAGAAGAATCTTCAAGAAAACATCTATAGAATGTCTGGGGATGGAGAACTAAAATTCCAAGTCTGCTTCATCTATATTTCTGGCTTTTCATCTGAGGTAGCATGTCTATTATTCTTCTAAGTATGTACAGTATGCTTGAAGTACTCATGTGGGCTTACATGAGCCACAATGCATCCAAACACTATGTAAAAAGATATGGAGAAAAGTATAAACACAAATCAGTAAGTAAAAACAATGAAATAAATAAAACATCCTAGTAGGGAGGATACTCTCCCTACACCATGCCTATGAGCAAAATGAGCTGTCAAGGGCACTCTATATGAACAAGATTGCCAAGGAAGCCCCTGACCTGAATATGTTGGTGTTTGTGGATGAGGCAGTGAGGGATGAACATACAATTTCAAGGAGATTTGGGTGCTCAGGGAGGGGTGCTCACTGTGCCATTCAGAGGCAGTTTGTCAGGGGAATGCAATACTCAATCATTCTGGCTATCACTCTCAATGGAATTATTGCATATGACATTGTGGAGGGTGCTGTTGATATGGAGAGATTCCTCAGGTTTCTCAAGGGCAAGTGGTACATCTCATATATATTCCTGGTTTCATTGATAGACAAGCTAGCAATAGATGCCATTTACCAACCCATATCCTGGCCCATGCAGCATACTTGTAATGGATAACTGCCATATCCACCACAGTGAAGAGGTTCACCATTTGGTTGAAAATGATCATTGTAAGTCTTCCAGTGTGTTTATGATAGCTCAACTAATGACTTGGTAGTGTGCAGGCTTGTTTATCTCCTGCCATACAGCCCAGACTATAACCCAATTGAGCAAGCATTTTCTGCCATCAAAGCATACCTGTGATGCCACTACCAAACACCTCATTCTATATGTTTTTGTAAACATGGTTAGGGTGAAACTAAGGTATTGGTAGGATATCATTCCACAACATGTCCATCTGTGCAAAGTTGGTGGTAGTATCATTTGTGCAGAATGACTATGATCAACAAGTTTAATAGACATATATATATGGAAAGTGGTATCTAAACATAGATTCTATATGTTTTTGTAAATGTGATAATGGTGGAACTAGGGTGATAGTATGGTGTCTGGCCACTGATAGTCCATCTGCACAAATATGGTGACAGTGTGATTTGTGCAAAATGACTATGATCATAAAATGTAATAGATATATAAATAGAAAGTAGTATCTAAAGACAGATTGGTGTTGTATTTTGAAAATTCTATATGTTTTTGTAAACATGATAAGGGTGGAACTAGAGTGATAGCAAGATATCTTGTCACTGATAGTCCATCTGCACAAATATGGTGACAGTATGATTTGTACAAAATGACTATGATCAGAAAACATAATAGATATATAACTACATCAGGAAAAATTCACTTGACAATGTAGGCCTATGTAGGCTTCATAGTACTCATAGCTGGATTGACAAGTCCCCAGTATGTAGTCAGTATAGATATTGAGCAGTATTACACAGTACAGTATAGCTTGAATAGTGCAGGGTGATTACTATGTAACCAACTGCTATGGATGCTTGCCAGACTTTGTAGAGGGACATAGGAGTTAAACTCATTACATACTGGCTTGCTACCATCTCAGGATAGCCACCCATAGGTGACATATATGGTGCTGCACATGATCATTGTGCTCCAAAAAGCTGGTTGATTGAAATGGTTCTCATACTATGGAATAATATAATTTGTATCATTGCCCCATGATCCAACTTGACCTCCATTGCTGACACCTCCTAACAATCCTAGATAGCAGTACCATGTACCTGTGTTGATACCAGACTCTGTAGTGAGAGACATTGGCTATATGGTCAGCCATCAATCAGACTCCAAGTCGTCTTCCATGGTTGACCCCTCCTGATGTTCCTGAATGGCAGCAGCAATGATGCAGGCTGATACCTTGCACTGAGACTCTGCAGTGATGGCACCAGCACCAGAATGAACACTAGCAGATTATTAGGGATAGAGAACCCTAGGTACTCGTGGATGGTACATACCGACTGGCCTTGTAAATCCTAGTACAAATTGCCAGTAGGACACCCACCTCCTTTGTAGCAACATCAAAATCTTGAAGACATTTGAGGTATGCCTCATAGACTGAACAGTATCCTTGTGTTGTGAAGGGGATATCTCCTCATTTCCCTGTCACCCACTCATCAATACAGCACTCAATCTCCAAGTTCAGTCAGTGTAAGTATAAGCACAAAACTGGGGGCAAACTTACTGCTGTGAGTACAAGTGCCAGTGTGGGGTAAGGGAATGGCTTGAAATGTTCAGGGAACATGATGCCCTCATCATGTTTGTTGGCAAACCACATAGTGTTGATGATTTTTTGAATAGAGGTGCCCTGAGAAAGCCTCACTGGTCCTCTTCCATAGGTGCCATGTGCTAGATTGCACATCAAGACAACATACATGCAGGCTAACAAGGCTACTTACCTTGAAGGCAAAGTTTGTACCTTCCTTCAGCACCTCTGCTAATGAACAATTTTTTTTGATGGTGGACTTGCTTTGACTGCTATGGAAACTAAATATGACCTTGACAAGGGGGAAAAGCTTTGTCTTGAGCTCGCCATGGACCTGGGAGCCATGACTGGTGATCTATAGCACATGAGGAGTGGCTGTCTGCTTATAAGAAGTACAGCAGACCACTTACAAGTTTAGATAAGTCTGGGGTTCAGGCAAGGTTTACACCAGTGAGTTGATATGCCTTCTGTTGGAGATTGAATCACCTCTGTGTGATGTATATTTGGTGCGAGTTTTCACTTGCTTACATAAGCGCTTAGAGCGCACTTAGTAGTACATTTTGGTACTGATTCCTCAGTAGTTGAGTCACTACTGAGGGTATGTCTACACATTCTTTACCAGTACTTACTTACTGATGACCTGTAGCTGCCTACAGGTACACTAATATAATTCAGTAGTTGAGTCACTACTGAGGCTGCCTACAGCCCTTTTCTACACCTTCACCCAGGAGGCTGCCAGTAGTGTGGTCTCCTGGCTATGGTCAGGCATGGGGGATTGGGCACACAGGCATGCATGGTATTCTGTGACTGTGGCTGTCATAAATTCCTGGGTCATGTCATCATAGTCTTTAGCATGGGGGCAACCTTCATGTTCAGTGAGCTTTTACACTTTTACAGATATTGCATCTCTGTCATCAGGCCCTATTTCACATTGCCTTTTGGGCTCCACACTCCACTGACCAATGAATCATGTGTACCACATTAGCAGGTTGAATAGACTCACTGTTCAGTGGTGTCCTTCTGCACCTCGGGCTCATGCATTGTGGCCTCCATGTGCCTATCCTTTAATCTCTTCTGCTTCGTGGATCCCACTTCAAATGACACACTCAAACTGATGGTGTGGTATTCATCATCCCCATCACCATCTGAGGCCATTAGCACCTGTAGTGATTGTCAGAGTGTCATGATGTCCAAGTAACCTGATAGATATGTACCTCGAGAGCTTCTATGGCATTTGCAGAAATATGTGGCATCCTGGGCACTTTGTTGTTGTGGAACATGAGGGGTTGCCTGGTCCCACTACTAAGTTTAGTAGGCACAGCATGGCTGGAAAACTAAAAGGAAGTAGGTCAGATGGCCATGGAGTATGATGGTAGAAATAACAACTACTTGTATGTCACCAGTTGGGTTGTCATCATTGTCTTCATCAACCATACCTGGATCATCATCATCCCCATCATGTGTGCCTTCATTCTCACTCCCAATGCTCACCAACTCTCACAGGCATTCTGTTAAGACCAGTTCCCTAAGTCCAGAGGCTGTATACAAGGTCTGGATAGAAATCCAGGGGTCAGAGTGGAATGGAGGTCAAGGGAAGGTATACCACTTGGTATACCCAATGCTTGCTTGAGTTCCAAGGTCAGAGAACAAAGGAGGCTTAGAGTATCTGATTTGATATTCAAACTGAGGTGCTATGACATATGTACAAAGGGTTTTTATACCATAGAGAATGTTCCAAGGCAATGTCCAAGTACTGAAACTCCGGAGGGCTGTATGGAACATTGACAATGTTCCTACAGGCTGTACTGGAGTATTGGTCAATCCAAAAGTCTGAAGGTTAGACTACAAGTACCAAAAGAGTTAGACATACTGCAGCAGAGGGAAACTATTCTAAGTATGGAACAGAACGGAGTAACAGATCAAAACTATAAACAAACACAGAGCAGAGTTCCACAGTGGACTCCCAAGTGTCTGGACTGAGCCAGAAGTCCTCAGACTAAGGCCTGGACTATACACACATGTCACGGATGTGACAGTATCCCCCTCTTAGGGCCAAGCCCTCGAGGCATTGGGGTGTCTATGCATGTGTGTTGATTTTCGAAGTCTGCATTGTCAGAGCCTGAAAAATTTTCATAGTGCTAAGACTCAATGGAGTGCTTACATGTCTCAACCTCCATTTTCCCAATCATCATGTCTTCCTTGTCTATGATTGCTCCCAATGCTAAACCAGCAGACATGCAGTGGACCACTCTGCCTGTGGAGGAGTTGGAAGACAAACTCAGGGATAGCATGGCCATCAAGATGGCCAAGTTTGATGAGCATCAGCAGTGGCAACAAGCTGCACTGCAAGAGCCACTAGAGGCTGAGGAAGAGGAACAGAAGGCCCAGGAAGCAGCAGCTGATCAGGCCCAGAAGGCAAGGGAACTTGCAGAGGCAAAGGCAGCTGAGGCAAAGAAAGCTTGAGAGTTAGAGGCTGAGCAGAAGAGGTTGGAGAATGAGACATGGAAGGTGCAGGGGGATGGGTCATTGGTGAGTGGTGATATCATCACTCACAATCCTGTATTAACAAGTCTGGAAATGTCTGTAGCAGACTGCAGCTGGGAGCAGCACAGCAGGCAACAAGCCAAAGGCTTGTTCTGCCTGCATTAAGGTCAGCAAAGAGTGTGTTCCCAGGATGGGTCAAAGCAAGTCCTGCCTTTGGTGTCAGAAAAGTAAGGCCAAATGTGACCTGACCATCTGAGCAGCAGAATCCGAGAAGCATATGGCAGCAGTGATGTCCCCTCGAGGTGGAGAGCAGAGAAAACATCAGAGGAGGGTCGTGCAGTCTGGGGATGCTGGAGATGGTGATGACGAGGCTATGGATGAGATGCCAGACATGGAGATCATCCAGAAGCCATGGACCCTATGCCTGGTGCCCCCCCAACAAGACTCTGTAGCAGAGGTGTTGGATAGGCATCTTGGGGAGATCATACAGGTGATCGACAAGAACATGTTGGCCATGAAGTCCATGTCCAAGGATGTTAAGGACCTAACTGGAGTCCTAGATGAGTCATTCGAGGTGCTGAAAGCTGCTACCACCACTCTGATCAACCATGCCACAAATGAGGATGACATCTAATGCCATGCCTTCTCCCCTTTTTTTTTTTGGTTTTCCATAGGACCTTCATATATTGTACTTGCTTGTGATTATTTCTCCCCCCCCATCTGAATATAAATTTCCTTTTCTCCAAAGTTCTGAGTGATGGAGTCCATACTCAGAGAGTTTGAAAATTTAGAGGTGACATATGACAGAGTTTAATGGACTGGGTTTGTCTGGATATGCTTTGTGAAAGTCCGAGACTAGGTCAGGGGCATTTCCTAATTTGGTAGCTATGAGCCAGGAAGTTTCTTCATCTGTACCTTCATAGCTGGCCCACTTGACCAAGTACTGCAATGGACATTGTCTCTGGTGATCCAGTTTAGAGTCCAAGATTCTTTCTATCTCCAACTCTGGTTCTCCATCGACTTCAACAGGTGGCAGTGGAGGTTGGACACAGTTAGGGATGACATTCAGAGTTGTGGGTTCTAACTGAGAGACATGGAACACAGGGTGTATGGACTTCATAGAGTTGGGTAGTCGGATAGTGAAGGATAGTGATCCAACATGAGTGATGATGGGATATGGACCGAGGTTTTTTTCTGAGAGTTTCTTCGAAGGCCTGGTCAACCTGAAATACTTGGCTTTGACATACACTAAATCTCCAATCTGAAAGTCCAGAGCTGGGGCTTGTTTGGCATCAGCCAGACCTTGGTATCTCTTTTGGGCCTCTGCCATTTCCTCTTGGAGGTATGCATGTAGGGACTCTAAGTCCACTGCATAGTTTCTAGCCTGAGAAGACATTAGATCTCATTCTGGATAAATGGTGACATTTGGATGATATCCCTTATTGGCAAAGAACAGCGACACTCCAGTAGTGGCACTCGGAGCATTGTTGTAAGCAAACTCCACGAGTGGCAGCAACTTGGACCAATTGTCCTGTTGGTAGTTGCAGTAGACTCAGAGGTACTGCTCCAATGTCTGGTTCATGCATTCAGTTTGGCCATCACCTTCAGGGTGGTATCTGGAAGTGAAATGGAGTTTCATGTCGAGAGCCTTGCCCAGTGATCAGAAGAAGTGGGACACAAACTCCATACCTCAGTCGGAGGTTACATGGGAAGGGACTCCATGTTTGGAAAACACATGGAGTAGGAAGAGTTGGGTGAGTTGTGGAGAGGTGATGGTGTCATTTGTAGGGATGAATACTGCTTGTTTCGAGAGGTGATCTACAACAACCAATATGGCAGTGTGAGACCTGGAGTTTGGGAGCTGTTCAATAAAGTCCATGGAGATGGAGTTCCAGGGTCTCTCCAGAATTGGTAATTGCTTCAACATGCCATATGGTTTGTGTCTTGGGGTTTTGGCACATGCACAGGTGGTGCAAGATTTGACATAGTCTTTGATGAAGGTTTGGACACTTGGCCATGTATATTCACGATGGATGAGCTCGAGTGTGTGATTTTGTCTGAAGTGGCCTGAAAGGGGATGATCGTGCTTATAATGGAGTACACAGAGGTGAAGGTCATCAACATCCAGTACATAGATATGACCATCTAGATGTAGTAGTCTGGTACCATCTAGTTTCCAACAAGGGTTTGATAAGTCAGAGAGATGAATTTGGCTGAGGGGGTCTGATGGTAAGGTGGACTTTATATCAGCATGGAGTTGTTCAATGTCCATAATCATACTAGCACAGAGGACTGGGGTTTCCAAGTAGGTAGCCTGTAGAGAGTTCAACAGTTGTTCATTGGTGAAAACAGGATGGAGATTCTGCAGGTTAGCTCGAGCATAGTCCTTATCCCCCTCTTTGGGGTAGATGTCCCATCATCTAGTCAAGGCATCGGGCTTTGCTCTGAGCTTACCAGGGCAGAAGCAGATAATCATATTGAATTGCAAAAGGTACTCAGACCAGCACACTTGATGCTGGTGAGAACCTTAGAAGTTGAGAAATACTCGAGATTTTTGTGGTTGGTAACAATGTCTATAGGTTGTACTGGGCCTTCGAGGTAATGGTGCCAAGTCCAGAAGGCTTCATATATCGCTAGTAGCTCCTTGTCATGTGTGTCGTAATTCAACTCTGGAGGCCATAGCTTAATAGATGTTTAGTATGTAGTATAGGGTGAGAGATGTACTAAAGCCAGAGTCAAGCCCATTTTTTGCTTGCTTCTGCATGTTCTCAAGAGAGTCACATGCATTGATATCCAGATAGAAGTTAACCATGTCATACATAAGCTGGAGTGAACCAGAACAAATGTCTCCCTCTTTTCTTCATTTCATGCCCACAGTTCAAGCTGCTTAAGAGGTAGTTTGGAAACCATGGCTTTTGCAACAGTCCAACTTTCTTGATTTGTGTATGTTTGTGCTACCCAATGGCACAGTTGTATGCTGAAGCTGACTCTGAAACAATCCTGTCTTCATCCCATATGGATTTTGAATACTTAGATTGTGATCTGGACTACTTCTGACTTGCATGGGTTTCTGTTGCCTCACTTGTAGCCCTTGCATCACAATATACTCTTGACTTCCTCACCAATCCAATGCCTCCCAAGCCACCCAGTCTGAAAGCAATTTGGAATGATCAAGAAGTTAATTTGCTCATTCACTATCTCCATGAGCATTGAGCTGAGGTGGGGGACAACAGCAACTTCAAACCATCCATTTACAATGCTGCTGCTCAGCATATATCCCAGCATCTGATGAGTGGGCCAGTAAAAACTAATGCCATGGTGAAAAATAAATGGATCACCCATGTAAGTTATACTGGATTATAATCAATCAATGAACTGATTTTTCTCATTCCTAGATATGGAAGATATATCAAGACATCAAGGAATATCAAGGAAAGTCTGGTTGTCATTGGGACAACATATGTGGGGCAGGAGTCCAAGGCAAGTTTGACAAGCAGGTGTTTGAGAATTATGCAAAAGTACATTCCCCACACAAGAAACCTAGATGATAAGTAACAGATACATTTGTTCCTTTAGAATCATCCAGTAATCTGGCCATTCAAAAATTCTGGGGGGAGTACTATGAACTCATGCTTGACATAATGCCCAATGGCATTTCCTGTGGCAACAATGCATTCACTCCAGGTGCCTCTACCTTCCCTACTGGTGCTGCACATCATGTCACTGATCATTCACCTGCTCTCAATGGAGAAACTGCACTGGACACTCCTGACCAACTTGGGCACTCTCTTGACATCAATGAATGGTGTGAGATGCTACCCAGAGATGACCCTCCCCACCCCATGTCCATATCCAGTGCTGTGATATCTGACATGGCATCCAGTGAAGTATCTGCCCCCCCTCCCTTCAGTGCCCCACCATCTAGTGTCAGAACATCTGATATGTAGTCCATCAAGGTGCACCCCCTGCCCCACTATCCACTGTTGGGAAGCAAGTGCTTAGTGAGATGACTGGCAATGATGATGCCATATCCACTCTCCCATTTGTGAATGCATCCAATGTTGATACTGTCACCTCATCCAACAAATGCTTATGGCTCTCTGCAGCCATGGATCATGCCAGTTCCTGCCATTCCTGCAAAGTGGCCACCATATCAGACCCTATGGTAGGAGGTCTTCAAGGAACAATCAATTATCTTACCTCCTCAATTCAAACCTCAATGACCTTGCCATCAACCACAAGGACACAGGTGCTTCACCTACTTGACAGGGAAGACTGAGGTTTCCCCAGGCCACTCAGAGCATT
This sequence comes from Pisolithus marmoratus, assembly GCA_024613145.1. Lineage (NCBI taxonomy): Eukaryota > Fungi > Basidiomycota > Agaricomycetes > Boletales > Pisolithaceae > Pisolithus > Pisolithus marmoratus. Next base: position 33,471 of record JANFAE010000389.1, read on the forward strand.
CATCCAATCCTTGATTGCCCAAAGCCTGGGGTTTACATTGGGACAACCAACAAGGATGATTGGTATGATGCCTCTTGAACCAGTACCACCACCATCCCCTCATGGGAAAAATGTCTCCCCCCCCAAACACCAATGCTTGTCAACAGACCCATACTTGATAAGACTATTGGACATAGGCAAATGCTATCACTCATTCCCCAAGGGCACCTTCAAGGCCTGATTTACCCCTCCTGCTGCTCCCAGATTTGTTGTTAAGCATCTCACTGCTCACCCACCAACTTGGACTTGGACAACCAAGGATGGCCCTAACAAGGGTCATTCTTTCCAAGTCCCTACCATCCCCATCATCTGTGAGAAGTCAGCCCCCAAAGCTATCCACTGGATAGTGGCAGTCTTCCACTTGTTTAAAACCCACCTCAATCCTGTTGCACTTGACTCCAAGTCTGGCAAGGTGAAACAAGGATGGCTGAGGCTTTACCAAAACAACTTGTACATCCACCTTTGAGGACAACTGAAAGTGACTACATCACCCAAGTGGCCCCCTCCCACTCAGTCCCCAAGCCACCCTCCACCTGCCATGCCCCCACCAGGCCCCCCTACCACTGAGAAAATTCCAGAATTTGAGCTTTCCAAACTCTGCAAGGAGATAGCCAAACTTCAGGAGAAATTCAACAATTACATTTCCTCTCATGAGGCATGCTGCATGTGCTGCAGCAAACCCCACTCTGACTCCTCATCTGAGGCCTCTGAATCACCAGACCCTGTCACCATACACATACTAAATGATGATGGATCAATGAATGTAGATCCTAACCCCCCCTCCTGGCTAGTGTAACAGCTCTCAGCACCCAGGATCTCCCACCCACCTTTCATAGCAATCAACTTGCTCCCCCTCCCCTATCCTCAGAACCATTCCCTCAGGGAACACTTGAAGTCATCAAACTGATATTTGATGGTGCCTCCCCCCTCTACCTGGGAACCCACAGAGACAGGCAGCTCCAGGTTTCTACCATGGCCAAATGAGGCATGGTCTCCACCACATACAAGTTACCACATGATCCCTTTGTACCCACACTCCCTTGCAAGAGGAGGTGATATTCTCCACCCTGCCACCCTCTACTTACCACTAAACTGTTGTACTGACTCCACTTTGCTTTTCTTAGGTTCCCCTTCACCTGTTCATCCCTTCTCTTCGAGCAGTTTGCTGAGTGTGATAGTACTCAGACTTTGTAGTACAGTACCTCATCATCCCATTTCCTTCTTGTCACTGGACAGTGCTAGCTAGTGTATTACAACATAGGACCTCTATAGGTCCTCATGCAATTAAATTTTGATCAAAAAAAAAAAGGATGATTGGTTGGAGTATGTAGAGCTCAAGTACCAGCTGAAGTTTGGGACTGGTGGGAGCCAGAGCAACACTTAGATCACCATCACTGTATGTAGCTTGCTATCATGTATGCATTCTTGCACTGTACACAAGCTGTTGTAGTCAGCAGTGTACCATATTTCATGCCAGTGTGTTTGTGTTTGAACAAGTGCATTCATGGCCAACAAAATCATACATTCAAGTGATGGAAGCCACTACAAGATCATGTTCATATTGTCTGAGCTGAATTCTTCATTGGATAACTCCCAGTCCTCCCCATGGATCCTATCCTGATAGTCAGTCCACATTTGTTGCATGATCTGATCATGCAGGGCACAGGCTGCATGCAGCATTGCTTGTCTGTGCTGTCTATGTCAACATCCAATATCAACATGTCTCCTCCTACACCTTCCTGATCCTCAACAGGGTCTCCTATTATAACTGGGTCCTCAGCAGCATCATGGATGCAGATAAAGTTATGGATTACACATAGAGCTGCAGGAATTCATGCTTGTATTTCAATCACATTGTATTCAAGGCTTAAAAGAAGGATATTAAAGTGGCATCTGAGCACACCAAAGATGCACTCAATGACATTGCACATGAATGAGTGATGAAGGTTGAATAGTTCTTCTCTGTTCTTTGGCCTATCCAGTTCAGTATAACAATTTTATGGATCAACTCATTGGAATGTACCTAAGTTGTGTGCAATGCCACTCTGTGAGATGGCAGCAGATACCCCAGTAGGGAACCATCAGTTCCAGATGGTGGGGAAATCCAGGATCTGCCAAGAAGCACCTTCCCTCTGGAACCTTCAGGTCCTTTGAGAGTGTGTCTTGCTATATATGTGCATCTGTTGCAGAACCCTCCCATCCAGTGAGTGCATATGTGAACTGGAGTTGGAAATCACAGGCAAATAAACAGTTTTGTGACACATAGCCTTTGCAATTTTAGTATGCTGCCTGGTCATTTGCTGCTGGTGCCACATGGATATGGCTTCCATACAGTGCACCAATTGCACCCTTGAAGAATGGCCAAAACCTTGCATTTTTTCTGATTTCAGGCTGTATTGTATTGGAAGCAGGTAAAGGAGGTTGTTGCTTAGCAGAGGGAACCTGTAGGAGAGCTGTAGGTATCCTCAGTAGTCTGGCAAGCTACTATATTATTAGTATGTACCTGTAGGTATCTACAGGGTGTCAATAAGTAGGAATAAACCTAAGTAAATGGTACTCACCCTCAGTAGTCTGGCAAGCTACTGAGGGACTAGGAAAATTATCTAGTAACTATGTGCGATGCAAAGAGATTATGTAAGCTAGCAAACACGCGCCAACAATGGCCGGTTGCATAATACTCCAACACTCCCCCTCAAACGGCATGGGGGAACTCTTCTAAGGTAGAAACATAATCCAAAAAATATAAAATGAAATATACCAAATGTATAATCAAATGTATGATTCCGAAACTTGAATTCCGAGTGCACGGCTTGTGTTTGCAACACGAGAGTTTCGAATTTGAGCGCGACTGCCCGATTTGGTAAGTCACGTGGTGCGCGTGATCAACGCGTCGTCACTTCGTTGATTGCAAGGCTTGGGGGCTATCCCCACTGTCTCTGGCGTGCCGTTTGCGATCGCTCGGTCTCGGGAAATCGACAATAGGGTTTCGGAACTTGATGGTAACGTCGTGGCATGTCCCAATGCCTTCTCGATGGTGTGGAATCAGCCGCATCGCATTACTGCGTCCTTGGTGGGCGTTTTCGAGCTTCCGAGCTCTACTGACATGTCTAGGTTCGAATTTAATTGTTCCGGATCGACGCTTGGGTCCGTTGACCTCGTCGGAACGCTTTCGGTGGCCTCCGGGTGGCCCAGGTACGTTGCTTGGCTTCCGCATCTGCTGCTTGTGCTGACCGGCCTGGTCTCTAGCTAGCAGTCTCGTTTCAACTCGTTTCGAGTTGCGGCGTGCGCTGCTTGTTGCACTACCCATCTGGCACCATTTCCCATTTGTCTCGACATCTCTAAATGCCTCCTGTACCTCCCCTTGGCCTCCGGGCCCTCTAGGTCGTCTGAACATGTTCGTATTGGGATTGCATCGGTTTCTAGCAGGTCGTTGGCGCTCCCCCTGTTTCCAGCACTCGAAGGTAGGCTCTGGGAACATTCCAACACCTTCTCGATGGCGCCGGGTCGACCGCTTCGCGTTACCATGCCCTTGGCATGTGTTCTCAACCTTTTGCATTGTACTGATATTTCTAGCTTCGGATTTGATTCGTCCTCGCCGATGCCTCGGTTTGGCAGTCTCATAGAGTCGCTTTCGGGTGGTTGTGAGTTGCCGTGACAACACAGGTAAGTTGCATTGCTCGTTCTGGCCTCGATATGCATCCTGACTCTCTGCAGCCAGCATTGCTGCTTCGACTTGCATTGGGTCGACGTCGCCGCTGCTTGTTGTGCCATCTATGTCCTCACCCTGTTCATCACCATCACCAGCCGTCTCCCCCTCAACATCTTTGGTAGCAGACCCCTTGTCTGCACTTGCTGGTCCTCCAAAGGTAATATCATGATTTGGGGTGCTCGACGTCTCAAGTGGTGTGCTTCGTGGTAGGGATATGTTGGCGTCTCCGATGCCGACTCGCTTCCACAGCGTAGTAGGGTCAGGCGACTCGTTTTCGGGCTCTCGAGGTGAGTCTAACTCCGTTTGACACGTTCTGACGTTCTGACGTGCGTCGCTAGCTGTCTTCATGCCATAGGCAATACTGGGTGTGTCTGACTCGTTGCTCGACATGTTCGTTTGGTTGCCCAGACCGTCTGTTTCGTCCATGTGCTGTTGTGCACTTCCATATGTGCTGGCGTTGGCATTGCATGTCTGCGGTACCACCGCAACCGTTTCTTCTTTGTTTGACGTGCTCGGAGTTGCCGTTAGGCCTCTTCGTCCATCTGCATGGCCACTGGGCTCAGCTGTGTGCCCGTTTGCAGCTGTGTTCATACCACCACCGCTCGCACAACTAACCTGCTCCCCCTCGAGCGGCATTCTTTGTGCATCAGGTACGTCGTGTTTTGCATAGCCGTTTGGTTTGTCTGCATGCCCAACTGGCATACTCGACACGCTCTTGCTGCTTGCTGATTCCCCAGCACTGTTGCTCGCACAATCTATGATCTCCCCCTCGAGTGGCACTCCATGTCCATTAATTATGCTTTGGATTTGTTTGAGTCGTCCGCGTTGATGTGGGGCTTCAAAGACTTGTCGAGGGCATTCTATAGGTGAAGAAGGTGCACTTCTTGTCTGTGGCCTCTCCCGTTCACCAGGCTGACTTCGCCTTGTGGGTAGTACCTTCTTGCTGGCTCCGAGTGAGTCAATGGTCTCGTTGCCCATTGCACTGGCCCTGCTGTTCGTGTTCCCCTTGTTGGCGGCATTTTCCCTCGTTTTGGCATTTTGTCTGCTCGCCATGCAGACTGTTGGCTGCCCTAAGTATCCACCCGGGTCGTGGATAGTAAATCGCGGCTCGTCATTATTGCCGCCCAGCTCGTTTGCGATGTCGTTGCTTGCATAGCCGTTCTGCTCTCCTTCGAGCAGTGCGTTGGTAGTCTTCATGTCTCCACCACCTTGGTTTAGGTACAGAGTCTGAGTTGTGATCTCCATGCTCGCGGCTATGTCTGTGGCCTCTGCGCCCAGACTTCCCTCCCAAGTGACCATGTCACTGACTCTTCGAGACTTGTCGCTAACCTCGTTCAGCCCGATTGAGATTGTTTCGGCGTTGTTAGGCATACTCGGGGTTTCTGCCTCATTGACGGTCATATCCATGCTTGTACCACATCTGTGGTTGTCGTGGTTGACGTCTACGAGCTTTGACTGTTCGTGTGGACTGCCCTCGCACCCGGCTGGTGCCGTTGGCGTGTCCTCGACACTGCCGCTTGTACACACTGCCTGCTCCCCCTCAAGCGGCAATTTTTGTGTACCTGGCAAGTCATTCGTTGTGCTTCCGTCGCACAGTTTCAATGGTAGATCTTCGGCGGCCATCTCGTCACTTGTGTCAACTCTGCTGGCATGTCCTGCTGCCTCGCTGGCTAGCTCCACTGCCCTGTCGACATCCTTGACCTCATATGGTGCCTTGACCATCCCATTTAGCACTTGTGGGTGCTCGCTTTCGAGTGGCCTTCCTGCCCTCGAACTTGGCTGCTCCTGCAGCTCGCTCTCTGCCGTGCGCGACTCGCTTGGCACTTCAGGTTCGTGGTCTTCGACCTCAATGCTTCGTGGTGGAACCTGCTGGGCCACACCAACTGCTGCCACAGCCTCGTCATTGCTCCTCGCCTCGGTAAGTTCGTCCTCGAGCCTCTCCTCTCTCGGCAGCTCCACTGACAACTCGTTAGGCCTCGTGCATGACTCTCGTAGTTCATCTTGCATCTCATCACCACTGGCATGTGCTTCGAATGCACTGCCGTCCTTCTGTTTGGGTAGATGTTTGGTACTCAGTGGCTCGTCTGCTGCCACATCACCATTCGAAGCCTCGACGCGCTTCTCAGTGGGTAAAGGGATTCGGGTAGAGTCTCGGAATTTTGTCGCTAGGTAGTTAAACATCTCGTGAGCCGTTTCGAAGTGTCGGATGTGTGAAAATAGTGAATCGGGGATGTTCCACATAAGTATGGACTGTGCATTGCTATTTTGCCGCAGCCATTCGTTTCGCTCGTTTCCAATGACCTTCGGCTTCTGCTCCACACCAGCTAAGTGTCCGAGAAGATTTTGTGTACTGGCGACTTCGAGAATACATTTGCGGTATTCCATCCAATTCCATCCATTCTTCTTGAGCTCTGGGATATAGACAAATCCCTCCCCTGTGAAGTACCTCTTCACTGCCATTTTTTCTTCTCTCCGGGTTCTGGCACTAGGCGGGGCTCATAACCTAAAGGAGGTTGTTGCTTAGCAGAGGGAACCTGTAGGAGAGCTGTAGGTATCCTCAGTAGTCTGGCAAGCTACTATATTATTAGTATGTACCTGTAGGTATCTACAGGGTGTCAATAAGTAGGAATAAACCCAAGTAAATGGTACTCACCCTCAGTAGTCTGGCAAGCTACTGAGGGACTAGGAAAATTATCTAGTAACTATGTGCGATGCAAAGAGATTATGTAAGCTAGCAAACACGCGCCAACAATGGCCGGTTGCATAATACTCCAACAGCAGGCATGTGGACATACATATTTGGGGTAGAATGGCAATGAGGAAAAAATGAACAGGAGTTTGTGGAAGTACCTGTATGAATGAAATGCTGATTGTAAGAAAGGACTCACATTCAGGTAAATGGACATACCAAGAAATAGTCTCATTTGAGCACTGAAAGTGCTCCCCAACATGTGTGATGGTGAGGCCAGTGACACTCATATACAGGAAGATTGCCAATTGTTCTTTGAGTGAAACAAACTGAGAATTTTCATGGTCCATCAGCCAAAGATGGTCCACAAGTAATCCAAAGACATGCACATGGATGCCAAGTTCACATTGGATGTGTTCTGGGTGACCAGTAAGAAGTTTGATGAGCCAGGCCTCACCAGTAACAGCTGAAGTGTGATATGGTTCTGGTGCCTTCCTGATCAAGGCAGCTTGTTGAGTACTAGCACAGACAATGACACTGATGATGAGGGCAATATACTGGAGCATTCATCATTAACAAAGTTTTTCATAGTTGCTATCATTGATGTCCTCATCCACAGCAGAATGCAGTGGGCCTTTGTGATTTCATTGATTCATACATCCTCTTCCTCCAGAAGCTCAGCTACTGCATCATTCATGGCCTGCTGTTTTACTTGCCTCTGCTCTGCAGCTGCATCCCTAACTGCTCTTTGAGCAGCATTCAACTTCTCTGAGCTGTGGGGTGTAATAAAAGGGTGCCCAGGGTTCCAAGACCTCCAGCTCCAGTAGGTGGTCAAGATACACAAGCATCTGATAGCAATGTGTCCTGAGTGCTGGGGTCTCCAGCATTCATAGCTTCCTCATGCAAAGGGACTGCATCCTTGTGTCCATGATCAGCCATGCATGGAGAGTTCACAGGAATCCTTGGTGGAGCCTCAGGAAGGCCATCTGTTGGCAAGCCAATACTCCTTTCCTCATATGTTCTTACACCTCCTTCACATGGAGTGACAGTGACAATGGCCTGTCACCCAGGCATGGCTGTTACATCCTTGGGAACCAGGGAAGCTTGATTGGGAAAAGTGGGGGGAGTTAGCAGTTGGCTGGGGAAGATGAATATTGTTGAGCCCAGTGGGACCACATAAATGTTGAGGGAATTTTCAAGAAGATCTGTGAATGACATAGGGCAGACAGGGTGAGATGAAAATGCCCAGGATGAACCATCAATATTGGGGATGCCAGACATGCCATTGGTCACAGAGTTACCATCAAGGGAGTTGGGAGACTTGGGACAAGCACCAGGGATGGGAGGAAAGTAGAACCTTGGAATCAGTTGTAGTGGGCAGGGATTTTTACCTCCAGAAACAGTTAGTAGGCATGTCTTCTATGCAGACTCCATGTATTTACCTTGGTGGCCTGGAGGTTCAGTGTCTTGTACAGGAAACTCATCCATTCATATGAGATGGCTTGGTAGGAGGACATGTTGAGTAGATTGGTGTGCAGTGAAAGCAGAGTGCAAAGACCAAGATGCATAGCTAACAAAAAAAAGAATGACACTGCTGATGACAGTGGAGATGTGCATGCATGATGGGGAGATGTCAATCTACCAGCTTCCTATATGATATATTTGCAATATTTAGATTTAGAGAACTCATCAGCTGCAACTGAGCAAAAGTTCACCTTGCTAATGACATGCAATGACATTCTGTTTGACAGGCCTGAGCAGAAAATGTCCAATGGTTCCTATGTACTGTGATCAGTGGAGCTTGCCCTACTTAAGCATGGCTGACTTCTGTATGAACATTACAAACTGTGGATAAGAAACCACAATGGAAGAATATACCCTACATGTGTTGAGCCCTAGGTTGCTCCCAAATAACATGGGTGAATGTGCACCTGTACAGACCCAACACATCACCATTGCCATTGACTGGCAGTGTTTTGTAGCCTGTGAGCATTCTACAGTGGCCTGGTAGTGTCTGTGGAACACCAGGATGGCAGTCAACACATCAGGAAATTTGCAAATTACTATTTTCTACTATCTGTGCCTTTTTTTTACTCTTTGTACTTTTCCATACTTTTTTTTCACTTAATCTAAGTCAAATTGGTTGGGAAATTTCAGAACAACATAGTAGTCAAAAAAGTCATAAAAAGTCACTAGCTGGTCATGCTCAATGAGAAGTGGAACAGTTAACAAATGTCAACAAATATTCAACAAATAGTACAGAAAAAGTAGATAGGCCTACTATTTGTGACTATTCTGTACCTTTGACCAAGTGGTACAAAATAGTCTAGATAAGTCATCAATAGTACATCAAAAGGTACAAAACACAGTGACTCCAAAAACCCTTTCCATGTTAGCCTGATTTTCAGTGCATGCAGTGCACTGCCAGAGAAATGGAGAATCACACTAAGCTTTGATGGAGTCATAAATAGTACATAGTCTTGGCTGCAATTTGGCTCCTAGATCATGTGATTTGATTCACACAGTCCAGAGGTATGGCCATTTCAACCCAGCATATCCATGGAAAGGGTTTTTTTCACTTTTGAAATGGTAACTAAGATCTTATTCAAAACATTCAATAATTGCTATTGTTTGGTGATACAAACAAAGATACATGTGTAAACAATATGTCTGAGTTTAAAAAAATTCAAATACCTCTTTGTTCCCAACCACCATTATGGTCAGACCCCTCTCTCTTACTCAACAAAGCACCATTCTCTCTTTGCTTGACTCTGGCCATTTGGTGAAGCTATTGCCAAGCAAATTGGTGTCAGCCCCTCTACTGTATCCAAACTTCATTCTAAGAGGCATTCTAGCCTTCCTAAGGCCCTTGGAGGCCATCCTTCTAAGCTTTCCCCTGCCAATATTCACCATGCTCAACATCTTATTACCTCTGGCAAGGCTGAAAATGCAGCTCAAGTCACCAAAGCCCTTGGAAATATCATCAACCAGCCTCTCTCTGTTAGTACTGTTCATCATGACTTGAAAAAATCTGGTATGAAGTCTGTAGTCAAGACCAAACATCCTATTCTCTCAGCCAGACATTGCAAGGCTCACTTGGATTTTGCTTATACCCACAAGGAATGGACTATAGAGGACTGGAAGAGGGTTGTATGGTCTGATGAAACCAAGATTAATCACCCAGGGTCAGATAGATGCAAGTGGGCTTGGAAAAAGGCTGGGGAGGGACTTAATGATAGGCTGGTACAAGGAACTCTCAAGTTTGGAGGGGGTTCCTTGATGATGTGGGGGTGTATGACTTGGGACGGTGTTGGCTATGCTACAAAGATTGATGATAGGATGGATAGGGACCTTTACCTTCAGATTTTGAAGGATGAGCTTCAACAAACATTGGAGCATTATGGTCTCAATCCATCTGACACAATCTTTCAGCAAGACAATGATCCCAAGCCTGGGGTTGCCTGAAAAGAAGGCTTGCAGGGTATGAAACCCCCCCTAATGGGATTCATGAGCTATGGGAGAGAGTTCAGGTGGAATGGGAGGGGATTTCAGTGGAGGAGTGTCAGAAACTAATTGAAAGCATGCCTAGAAGGGTTGAGGAAGTGCTTAGAGCAAAAGGTGGATATACCAAGTACTGATAATATCCAAATACCCTTGTAAATTCAAAAGTGAAAAAACCCTTTCCATGGACATGCTGGTTTAAAATGGCCATATCTCTGGACTGTGTGAATCAAATCACATGATCTAGGGGCCAACTTGCAGCCAAGACTATGTACTATTTATGACTCCACCAAAGCTTAGTGTGATTCTCCATGTCTCTGGCAGTGCACTGCATGTACTGAAAAATCAGGCTAACATGGCAAGGGTTTTTGGAGTCACTGTAGCAATGTGAGAATTTCCTGATGCAAGTCAATGTGGAAAGAGAGAAAACAAATTCACAAACACTAACCTGTCAGTCCCCAAGGGATACATCCTGCATCTGCAGTACCATGTGGCAACACTGACTTGTACTCCCAGGCCTGCAGTACTAAAGTTGTACTTGCATTGAGTGCTTGAGTGTCTACTTGGCATTTAGGCAAGGACACATGACATTGATTCCATTTGTCCCCTGACTAGTATACTATTATTCTTGTTCCTTGTTCCAAGTCCTCACTAGAAACAAAGCCTAGGGTCATCTACTGTAAGTCTATCCTCCATGCCACTAGTACTATGATTTTACTCCAGTAACTCAGCAACTGCCTGCTGATGGTACCATCATCTTGCAAAGCTTCAAAACAGTATGAAGCACCTGCACAGTGGCTTAACAAGCCTGGGTCAGTCCTCCTCATTGCACTCTTCACATAGGGGCTCTGATTTCATGTAGTGTGTTAGAAGTGCAACAGGCAAAGGCACATTCATGTGCAGCTTGGTAAGAACTCACAAACAGTGCATTGTCCCACTGACCTGACCAACTGTGGGAAAACCAGGAATCATGAAAAGTAAATGTTCAAATATTATATTGATCTTGTTACTTATCTTGTTGAGTAAGTTTCCATAGGAAGAAAGCTGATGTCCAGGCTGAAGTGAACATTCACAGCAATGGAGCTGTCAACTGCATTCTGGATCAATATAACCTAGATGGCAACATGCATCCAACTTCATTTCTTCATTCAAGCATGGCCAGTCAAATCCCAACCCTTCCAGAACTGTGGTTGTCCATTGATGAATGGAAGTTGGACTGGGGTCCAGAAAGCAGATGGCTGAAGGCACTCAATGAGTCTCTTTGCAAGGCATGCAAGAAAGGATTGGCAAACACAGATTGTTTCTTTAAGGAGTGTGAGATTCATGCATGCAAAGGGCACTGCTTGCTCTGTCATTTACAACAGATTTCCAGTAATATGCATGGCCTGCAACAGGACCATCAACTGAACACCTATTTGCAGATCTTTGACTTGTTAGAAGTCATCTTGGTAGAGGTTAAATTTTTTGAGGTAAAACTAGATGAGTATGCACCTGCTGTACCCTATAGTAAAGTTTCTGATGCTAGATACTACAGTGGGATGTAGTTACACTGCTCCACAGCATAATTTAATCATTTCAAAATATAGTGAACCACAATAGTGCACCATTCCCTATAGGACATGAAAGAGCTCCAGCATTGATGACAACTTCATCAGGTGGGAGTAAATTAATACATAATGTCTTTCATTGATTTAGAGTCTATTGGTAACTGACTGAGACCTTGAAACATTGTTGTAGCTATGAAGTGGTACAGGATGTGTCAGCTATATCATGCAAAGCACAAGTTGAATGGTCATGCAATTTTGGCACAAATGAAGCACCCACACACTATATTTACATGGTGCACTCACTTTCTCATTTGACCTGCTATGACAGGGTCACAGTAGTTTGGATTCTCATAGATGTCATATTTTTTGGGGGAAGGATAGGGGAGCAAATGATGCATGAATTGGTTTCTACTACATGACATGTATTTTACTGATCCCCTTGGATAGATCATCCACATTCCTCCAATACTCCACATCTGATGCTGACTCTTCACAGGGAGTTGAACAGGAGGAGGAAGCTGTACCTAGCATACCCTGACTATAAAAGTGCATGCCCAGGATTGCCACACATTTAACCTCATTGCAATAGTATGCATCCCTGTAATGTTGTAATGCTTCCTGGAATGTGGAACACTTGAAGTGGCATTCTTGGAAACACCAAGGACTCTTGCAGCTGCATCATTCCTGCAGAGGTTTGGATCAGAGCAAGTATACAGCAGAGAGAATACACTCACCAGCTATAGAAAATTCCTGGCTCTTGGCCAACAATAACCACATAAAATTCATTAATGGGGGTGGTGGGTGGTTTGATACTGTCAGGGTGAATGGGTTGTGCTGCCAAGGGATACTTAGGGGTGGGTGGAAATTGAGATGGAGTTGCCACAGAGCTGGCAGTTTGGGGAATGTTTTGACTAGTGGGAATCTGGGACTTTCTGGAAGTCAATTGAAGAGACCTGACTGAAGTATGGAGGAGTGCTGCCCAGACATGAGTTAGTGTAGAAGGAGAAGAGTTTGATGCTAGAGTTTGCCTGCTCACTAGGGATGGTGCCAGGGAATAGCTGAAAACATGTGGGGGTGAAAAGCAGTAACATGGGATGCTGTGAAGTGGTTTCCATGGTCTTTGTAGTACATGTGTGAAGCTTCGGGGTGGTAATGTTTACCATCTCCATCCCAGAGCTTGTCATTGTCATCATCATGGTCTCCTCAGTGATTGACTCAGTTTCAACTGTTTCAGTGCTATGGGACAATGGTCCTGCAGCTTCTAAGACCAATCAAAATTCAAGTCAGAATATATGATATTTGACTCACCATTAGGAGGCATCTTGATGTTGTTTGACATTGTGCAAGCTTGCAATTGCAGATAGACTGTTGACCCTACTGCCCATATCACATGGACAAGTGAATAATACACACTGACACTCAGACACAAGCTAATAAATTTAAAATGCCTGTTGGTACAAGCTGTGCACAGACAAACAGAAGGGGTAAGCTCTCCACAAGTAAGGTCCACCATGTCATCATTTCTTACAAACTTTCTCGGGTGCTGCTTGGACAGTCAATGAAATACTTGGGCCAAAGAAGATTGAGGAAAGAGCAACAAGGGCAAATACAAGACTCACTAATATCTTGAATTGTGTGGACACCCCAGGAACAATGTGCCCTTGAAGCACTTCACAAGGGAGATCAGGATCTCTTCCATACAGAGACAGATGACATGTGTGATGTCACTGGCATCCTGGATGGATCAAAGACCATTGACCTCAGTCACAGTGGTGGCAAACTCCATGACCTCATGAGGGACCTGTTTAATGATGTGAAGAATACGTGAGTAGAATGTTGTTCAAAGCAAGATTGATAACATACAATGTTGCTGAGGAAGTGAGAGCTTGTGGAAGCACTGTGTGGATTACCAAATGTGCCATGACCATGCACAGCATCAGACAGACACATTTGCAAGGCAGATGGCAGAGTTGGTGTGGGCATATTTGGAATGGAGCGAGATCAGTGCTGGTAAGTTTTGCAGCAAAACTGGCTGGTGTAGGAACAACTGGCCATCCACAGATTTGAATACTGGCCAGGTGGAGCTTTATGTGGTTGGTATCTTTTGTAGGTCCTTACTTATCCAACTGCTGATCCCTCACACTGAACCTAGCCAATTAGGTGCTGAGAAGTGTGTCTTTTTCAGACTGAGAACTGCTCAGATTCCTTAGTCTCATCTGTATTTATCTGCCAAGGAGTCATTCCATCTGCCCCACTGCATCCCCATACTGCCATCATGATAGAAGCTTTGGAGCTTTATTGTGTAGCTTGAAATTGCAGTCCTCATTTCTCTGTACAGGCATTTGTGAAGACTACTTCAGATCTTCAAGGTGTAGGTTTCATACATTCCACTACCAGGTTGCACACCTATGTTGACTATATTGACTTAGGTTCAATATTGTCCCTACCTTGCTCACTTATTTAGCATTGCCCTTGACATCTACTTCCAAATATGTCTCACAGTCAATGACCTTGTCCTCAAGGCCCTTCATTGTGATACCACAGATTGGTGCCTCATGAATGCTTGTCCTGCTTGCACCTATACCTTCAAGGATGAGCCAGATCTGAAGTTCAAAATGTTGTTTGCAATGGACAGTAATGGCTTGCTCAAGCACATCTCAAGGGAGGCAATCAGCAGCTATGAATATACTGTGAATGGCCTTGGAGAGTGGCTTATAGGTGATGACCACTATCTGACTCAGTCATTCATCAATCAGTTTGGAGTGGGATGTAGTGATGAATCTTTGACAGAGCCAATGGTATGTCATGGGTGACTTTCAGCTTGTATTACTATTTTACCCTCCCTAATCTACAGACTGACAATGATAACTTGTGTGCTGGAAGGTGGAAAAACATGAAAGGAGATGTTACCTTGAGGATGTGGGGTATATTTGATGAAGCCAGCATCGTTATGGCCATCTGCAGGCATGGCTTCTCACTTGTGATCATAGATATAGTTCAGAGCAATGAACAGTACATAAGTCATGTATCTTGTGCATATGTATTATTTAGCCTTAAAAAATCAGGGCCAAATACCTGCTTGCCATTGTCTTGAAGTTATTGGATGTATTTGGAATCAATCTCATGGGTGGCTATGACATAGGTTGTAAGATTGGGACCACTCTCAGCTGCAGTATGATTGGATGATGGGCACAAGCATTGAACTATACATCCCTTGTACCAGCATTCCATGGCTATGTGCATCGTTGCTTGTGCCAACTTTGCTTCCTAGCAAGATATGTTGATGGCATGGGGCTTGAAGACCTTGAAGGCTGTGAGCATGTATTTTCAAAAACCAATGGGCTGGCATCATCTGTGTATTATGTGAGCACATTCCACCACTGTCAAGCAAATGCAGGATACATAGTGCACAATGATGAACATGATGTTTACCAGAATCTCAGTTAGTCATCTTTCCACCTATAAAGTGCAGTAAACTCATATATTCCAGCTACAATGATCCTCAGCAACTACAAACAGGCCCTTAGCATTATTGAAGAAGGAAGAAACACCCTCCTGCACATCATGAATGACCTTGGTATCATGGATGTGTCAGTATTCAGAGTGTGGCTTGCAGAGGAGAATGAATATTTGGCTGCCCATTCACATGAGCCTGAAGAAGAAACATTGCAAATGGAATATTGGCTGAAGCTTGTCAATCTGGACACAAGCTAGTAAGTCAGTATTTGACACATAGTGCAAGCTCACACTGTATGTTAGGAAACATGTCAGTGACCTTGCCTGGACTCTTGCCACCCCCTCTTCTGCCACAATGGCATTGTTCATCCAGAAGGACATTTCAGCCACAATGCACACGGAGACAATGCACCATCATGCCATGGAGAACTTTGAGAAGGATCTGAAGATAGTGCAGGACCTTGAAATCAAGCTCAGTATTATGAGATGTTGGGTACCTGAAGATGAGGAATGGAAGATTGCTGGCTGCCTAGTGACTAACTGCAAATACCAGCACTGCCTCAACCAACTCAAGTCACTTGTTGTTGCCTGAATTTTTGAGTTGTCAAAGATGAACCAGGCTGGAACAGGCAAATTGATTACCTTTTTATATTCCATGTAATGGACATTGCATCTACCTAGGCTACAAACTATGCAAGCATATTGCCAAAGCTCTCAAAATGCACTCAACTGCCATCTGCACTGCACCTGATTGGTTCAACACTGCTGATCATGCTTGTTCCCCCCCCCCCCACACACTGCCAGCTCACATTCAAAGAAGTTGTAGAATATACATTCCTAGCCAACTTTGACCTCCTTTGCAATGCTGCCCATGAGGACATCTCTCAGTGCCCATGGGCTTCTCCTGCTGCACATGCTGCCATGGACCAATATTTTAGAGTGTGCCATGTGGAAGAGGAGATCAAGCATCTCAATGTCAAGATTTGTCATTTCATCACATATCTGCATGACGAAGATCACTACATGAGAGCATGTATCACTGAACTTCAAGTGGGCTATCCTCCCCTTGCTTATCAAGTACAACTCTACCACAATGTTCAAGCTAAATTTACTAACCACCATTTATGTCTTGTCACTGAAATTGCCCACCTCCCTGGGTTCACAGGCACTACCCTTCCAGCAAATCAATGACAACAAGTCCCAGAGATAGCACAAGTTGCCCTATGACCATAATTCCCTCAGCCCTCTCTACCACAACCATTGTTACAATGCCTCTTGCTACCCCCAATTCTGGTGATCATGATTTTGACCTGGATGAATTTGATGTGGATGAAGATGATGATGGTGATGATGAAAGCACCCTCACTCTGCAGGAAATTATCCATATATTGTCAGATGGGTGTACCACACAGGAGTAACATTGACCTAGCTAATGCATTCATAGTCACATGAATATACACAGATGTCATTGCTTTTATTTCTATCTCATTTAGTGGGGGGAAAATTATCTGTAAGTATTTGTGAGGGGAGGTAGGACATAAGTTAGGGATGGCCAGAATTTACACAGCCACACCAACATCATGTGATATTGAGATCTATTCATACTGGACCTCAGACTACAGGAGAAATACCCAATTCCATCAGCAGTGGGGGTAGAGACATGATGAATTAGTATGGTATTACATCCACAAAGGGTACAAGATGTAATGAATTATCTAGGATTATTCAAATCATAGGGTGGGATCTATGTGTTTACTTCATTAGCTCAGAGTGGAGTGGGGAGTGGTACATAGATGTGTAACTTGGGTAAGAGATGGAATGTAAATAGCAGGCTGGGTTTGGGTGAAAACCAATAGGTTTTCTGGTCCAAAGCCAGGCACAAGTGGGCAAGCTGATCTGTGAGGGTGGGCTGGGCACTGAACAGGTCAGCCTCAAGTGGATGTTGGGCTTGAGGCATTGGGAAAACAAGGACTTAGTGAGTGCTTTGGTCAGCCTGTGAGAGGGAGTGGTGGGCAGGAGCAAAAAATGCAGAAGATCAGGCAAGCATCTCAGCTGAATTTGAGATGTGAGTGAAAATGGTTCAAGGGCAAGGAAGGTGAGCTAACTGTGTTCTCACACATAGACTAAATTCTCTGTATGCTATGTGCCTTCACTACTGAGAATAGCCATACATAGAGGGAAAGCACAGCCACCCTGTTGGTGTCATTCACTACATTGATGGATGGTGATCTGAATTATCTAGAATTATCTGTATCATAGAGAAGGATAGCATATGGAGATGGGAGGGCACATGCACAACCTCCCCACCAGTGTTTGTTGGATGGTGCTTTGAATTATCTACAATTATCTGTACCATAGGGTGGGATAGCATATGGGAATGGGAGGG
Source organism: Pisolithus marmoratus (assembly GCA_024613145.1). NCBI lineage: Eukaryota > Fungi > Basidiomycota > Agaricomycetes > Boletales > Pisolithaceae > Pisolithus > Pisolithus marmoratus. Next base: position 50,798 of record JANFAE010000389.1, read on the forward strand.
CACATGCACAGCCGCCCCACTTGTGTTCATCAGATGATGATTTACTTGAATTATCTAGAATTATCTGTATCATAAAGCAGGATAGCACAGTGGACAGGAGGGCATGCACAGCCACCCCACTGAAGAGAATTAAAAAGAGAGTGGGAGGAGACTAGGAGAGTCTCCTGTTGGTGATGAGGGGGTCAGTTTGACCCAAGGGGCTAGAGTTGCCTGGTAGAGAGTCAAAGAGTAGTGAAAAGACTGAAAAATGTGCCCTGAAAGTCCAAGAGAATGTCAAGATTCATCTAACAAGCATCTGATAGTGGAGAAATAATATTCCAAGCACTTGGGCTCAGAATTCCATCTGTCTTGTCTCTAGTAAAGCATCAGTTATTGTTATAAGTAAGCACTGTGTACTGTAAGTGCATGTGTGGGCTTACATAAGCCATAATGCGTCCAAATACTATGTAAAAAGATAAGGAAAAAAGTATATAAAAAAACAAACCAGTAAGTAAAAGCAATGAAATAAACAAATATCCTAGTAGGGATGATACTCTCCCTACATCTGAGGGTGGCTTTAAATAATGACTGTCCCCAGTCATCATGTACTGAGCTGTATCATAAAGCAAGGCCAGGGTATCTTCCTCAAAACAAAAACCCTAAGTCAAAACTCAAAAATGTGAACTCAAAGATGAAAGAGACCATTAAAAAAAACAAAAATACCAATGAGGACCCATCCCAACACCTGCAGGAGAGGTGCCAGAGTGGCATCAAGGGACAACAAGGGGATTTGAGGGAGTGGCTTTGAAGGCAAGACTGGCCTCAAGCCTGGACAGGCCTCAGAAGGCAGATGTGCTCTCTCCCTAGCAGACGCGCACTCTGACTAAGCAACTCTCTTGCAGACACGCTCTCTCCCTAGCAGACGTGCACTCTGACTAAGTGACACACACTCTGACTAAGCAACTCTCTTGCAGATGTGCTCTCTCCCTAGCAGACACGCACTCTGACTAAGCGACATGCACTCTGACTAAGCAACTCTCTTGCAGACATGCTCTCTCCCTAGCAGATGCACTCTGGAAGGATGCCCCATCCTTCTTGGACCAGAAGGATAGGTGGTGGTGGATGCATGCTGACCATCTTCAATGTCATGGTGTTGCACTTGGGTTCATAGGCAGTGAGCAGATTCATTGCAGTCATATCTATATTGAGTGTCTTTTTGATTTGCAACACCTAGGTGGTGAGGATTATTCCAGTTTATATTCCAGAGTTGTCCTTGAGCTCCCATTCTAGGATGTATGTCTTCTTAGTTGGAGTTTAACTCTTGTCATGAACTCTTTGTGTGCATTTATTAGGATGCAAGTGATCATTATTACTTCCCATAACTCATGGTTGCTGATATAATTTCTCTATCCAGCAAGTATGTCTCTGCAACCAAATTTACCCTACAGTGATTGCTAATCTCCTCTGCAGTTGGTTTGTTTCTTTGCTTTCTGCCTCAACTTGTCTTTTATGGTCTCCATGCAATGCCAATCAGGTTGTAAGCTTCATCCATTGATTGTCAGTCATCTAAATCCTCTTGGCATGAAATTGTGTAGCCAGACATTCAGCAACCCTTGTACCACCTAAGAATGCCTACATTGTCCAATTCTATGCAACATTCATTACAATTTACTGCTGAACATGGCATTGGTGAATGTTACCCCAAAATGACTCAGATGATCTCTGATGCTTTCTTGCAGGTGCTATACTTGTACTTGAATACTTGTACTTTTTGGTGCAGGACAAAGATGCAAGGAATGATTTGCAGGCAGCCCTGGATTTGTCTGTTGCTGAATATAAAACATCAGGCACCAGAGAATCTGTCTGCAAGCATATTAATGAAGCCTTCCAGGCACATGGTGAAAATGTGGACATTTTATGCCCCATTCTTTTACAGGTTGCAAAAGAGAAACAGATGTGTAAGCTGATATTTATTCAAGGCTTGTCAACCTCTCACTCTTTGTTTACCTAGCTAGGACCATGAATAGGAAGGGATGATGTAAATTAGATTGGTGGTGTCTTTCTGATGCTCTTCATTGGGCACAACTTGGGATTTGGCTTCACTGGTATTTGTAAATGATTATGCCAGAATGCAATGACATTACCAATTCCAATTTATATTCTAATAATCTTACCAATCCACCATCCTTGGGTGTCCAGGATGGCCACTGGCACTAGGACCTTGTACACTTATTTTCTCATGCTCTTGTTCATGTGCATGGTCATCTAGGATGGTCATGCTGCTGGCACCTAATAATCTTAATGCCAGAGTCAAGCTTGACTCTGCATGCAACCTCTTCCATATATGGAAGTTGCATGCATGCAACTATAGCAAGTAGTGACTAGTTGGTGCAAATCATTGACAAGTTGTGCTGGCAGTGACCCTCCCTCCCCCACAAAAATAGGTGACTGGTTACTTATTCTGAGCAGAGGAGTAGCAAGTAACTAGCAACTAATGACTAATGACTAGTTGGCACAAATCATCATTGAGTTGTGCCAGAAGTTGTTGAACTGGTTATGGCATCACATGACCATTCTATAGATAGTGAGTTCCACACTATTCTATGGTGTTCCATGAACCCAGTCTACCAGTTCTTTATTATCTCCTTATCTCCAGCACTTTACCAGAGACCTCTCTTTATAGAAAGTGCTCTTAGGATATATTAGGCAATTTTAGATACAGTGCAACACACCTGGTCTGTGCACACACAGCATGTATATAAACAGGGCACAGAGCCTCTAAGACTCTCAGTTAACTACCCAGTTATACTTTGCTCTCAGCTCAGAACTGCTACCTCTCAACTACCTCAAGTCCAGCCTATACCAAAGCACTACTAAGGTAAGTGTTCTGCCTTGTGCCCATTAGACCCCTTCCTCTGTGCAACAGGTTGTGAGCCCCAGTTAAGGGTGCTCTCTGTCTCAAGGACATTTGTAAAGTGAAAGATGTTTCAGCTTTACACAATGCCTATGAACACACCTGAAGTGCTAGGTATGGCATTGGCCACCTTGTGCTTGTCACTCATTATGGGCTTTTGTCAAGTGTGCTATGTTGCTGAAATTGGTGGAGATTTTCAATTGGCCTTTGTTCTTTCTTTTTTACAGCAATTTTCAAAAGTCTGCAGAAAAAACCAAAAATCAAAAACTGCTGGCCAGGAATTGCTGGGTGAGACCCAGAAGCAACCAATTAGTCTTTGCTTCTTTCTGCAGCTGCCATGTCATCTCCCACTCCAGAGGAGGATGACTTTCTCCAGTCATTCTCCATTCTACTTACCATCTGCTCAAAGGTGAAGAAGACATCCATGAACAGGAAGAGAACCTCAAAGGAGGAGAAGTCCATGAAATGAAGGAGCTCTTGTTCACTCTGAGCACTGCAAATTACATCAAGTTTCTGAAAGCTGTCCTCCTCAAGCATGGCCTAGCAAGCTATGATGTCACTGAGAAGAAACACTTCCCTCTGAAGTACATCCCACCAAAAGTGAAAGGGTAATTTTTTTCATGACCACAACAGCTCCTACTAGCTTGACTAGTAGACAACATATATCAGATGCAATTGATGTCAACAACATCATTGATTACAGGGACATGGTAAAGAAGCTTTTGGAACAGAAGCCATTGACAGTAAAGGTATTTGTGGATATGTGACACATTGAGAAGTTGCCTCAAAGCTCAAGGTCCAAAGGCTCAGGGAACTCCGATGTTGACTCAGAGGTCTCCTCAAACAGCAATACAGTCTTCATCCTTACAGACTCATTGATTGCAACTAACATTTATGATTACAGGGAACATCTACTTGTACAAAGAAAGCTGATCTTGAGTATTAACTTGTGTGATAGCATTTGAAACTTCAGAAGGTTTACAAGAATGAGCATGATGATGGGTTGACATATAGTGGTCCCCTTGGGCCACTCCCCCTGATGCCTGCCATGATCTGTGATTGGTGTTTAGCATTGGTAAGTCTTATGAATGAAACATCTAGCATAAGCTGAAAATCATATTGCTAGGAGGATGGCCTGGAGAATTGCCAACATGGCCTGGAGAATTGCCAACATGGCCTGGAGAATTGCCAACATGGCCTGGAGAACTGCCAACATGGCCTGGAGAATCACCACACTCCCTGGAGAATCACCAACATGGCCTGGTGAATTGCCAACACTCCCTGGAGAATCACCAACATGGCCTGGTGAATTGCCAACACTCCCTGGAGAATCACCAACATGGCCTGGTGAATTGCCAACACTCCCTGGAGAACTGCCAACATGGCCTGGTGAATTGCCAACACTCCCTGGGGAATCACCAACATGGCCTGGTGAATCACCAACACTCCCTGGAGAATTGCCAACATGGCCTGGTGAATCACCAACACTCCCTGGAGAATCACCAGCATAGCCTAGCTTTCAGGCTGGAAAATGCTCTGTATCACCCACAATGAGGTCCATATCAAGCTGAAGAAACTCCCATAATATGGTCCATTTTTGAATGGGAGAATGCTCCACATCACCTACTCTGAGGTCCATTTGAAGCTGGAGAAAGTGCCACATAATCCAAACTAAGGTCCATTTTAGGCTGGAGAAAGCTCCATGTTGTCCACAGTCAGGTCTATTTTACACTGGAGAAAGTTCCATACCACTCTCTGTGAGGTCCATTTTAGGCTGGAGAAAGCCCCATGTTGTCCATGGTCAGGTCTATTTTACACTGGAGAAAGTCCCATACCACTCTCTGAGGTCCATTCTCAGCTGGAGAAACACCCATGGGGACCCCTGCCACTCTATGGTGTCTTTGGTGAATCTCCAGGCATGGTGATTCACCAGCACTGGCCAGGAATTCCCAACCCCAGTAGACCTATTAGGTATATACATCTGTAGAAATATATAGACCTAATAGGTCTCACTTTGGGGGTGACTGAAGTGTATTGGACATGTTCAACAGAATTTGTCCACTTCTTGGCTGAGTTTCAGCCACCAACACCACCTGCAGATGTAATCCACTGTCTGTTGGGTTTCAAAATGCCCTAGCATTTTATGCACTTGGTCAATTACTCTTGCAATGATATCATTGCCCTTGTATTTAGCATGCAGCAGGCATAACACCTCCTCTCCTCCATGATTTTTTGTGTATAAGAGACCATCCCTCTCTTCAAATTGAGGGTGGTGCTTCAGTTGTACCAGTATTTTTGTGAGTGTAGGCTTGCTTTTGTACCCTTTCCATATGGCATCCAGGAAGTCTGGTGTACCATCATACATGTCTGCATTGGTCCAATCCACTTCCTTGTCAGAGGAACTATCTCCTCCTTTTCTCTCATAGTAGTATGATAAGCAATCCACTACACAGTCCTCAGTTCCTTTGGCATAGACAATATTTGTGTCAAAATGGGACATATAGTCCAGCCATCATATTTGTCTACTCAACAATTTTTTCTGAGTTTGAGGTATCCCAGTGCCTCATTATTGGTAACAATCATAAATTTGAAGCTGAGGAGTTTATTCTCCCACTTAAGTAGTGCTTTGATTATTGCAAGAGTTTCTTGCTCAAACATCCTATTGTTCTGTTGGACATTGTCACACACCAAAGGTGTTTGGTAGTGTGAACATGGTCCTAAACAATGAAGTGGTTAATGAAGAATGCTGCAGGAGCATCACCCTGATGCAACAGAGGACTGCTGGCTGTCAGCAGTCATCCTTTGCACAAGAGAAGACCCTCTTGGATGAAGGTGACAATAATAGAAGCACAGACAGGGTAGGATTGAGTCAGGAAGAGTGTCCCCTCACTGCCAAAGCAGAAAAAAATGTTTAAGTGCCAGTTGAAAATTTTAAGCACACATTTACAGCATTCCAGTTTTTGAATATCTCCACTAGTTCACATGATGTCAGGACCATTCCCATGCTCAAATGTACCTCATTCCCTTGCCATCCTTCCTGCCAAATTTGGGAATGATCCTCACACTCCGTGATTTTCCACAGCATTTCTGCCAATGAATGCCCATTTCACTATCACATCAAAAATGGCTGCCTTGATGATGATCTCATCACTCAGATCCTTTGCCAAGGAGAATGGCTAGACATCACCAAGAGACATCACCCAAAAAGATGTCACAGTGCCCCAGAGGCTCTGGGGCTGACAGGAGATTACTAGGGGGCTGGGCCATGCATGTTATCAATGCCACATGTTAAAGCATAGTTGTCCTTTGACAGATCCAACTCTCATCTAGGGGCAGCCACATTCTAGGTCATGGCCACCTACCCACAGGCAGTCACCCTCAAGTCATCACTGTCACACACCATCTATTGGCCCTTCCACTTCAGTACCCAGTACATCTGCAGATCCCCAAACCACCACCACTCCACAAGCCTTGCAAAAAAGGAAGTTACATACATAGCCCAAGTACTGTGGCTTCATCCAAGCAATGCCAGCAAAATGAGTCATTTTCATTTGTTGCACCATTCTAGAAATAAATACAGTTTTGGATGCAGTGGTTATAGTACAGCCAAAATGGATGGCTGCGCAACATGACAGCATCACCCCCAGCAAGGGTGGGACTTTGGGAACCATGTCCTGCACCTTGTGTAGCCAGTACTCAAACCAGGTGGAGGAATTGGAGTTGCAGGTGGTGGATTTGACTCAGAGGGTAAGGATGTCTGATGCCCATCTGGAAGTGCAGGAGAGGGAGATGAACATCATGCATGACATGATGGAGGATATGCACACTTACATTGTGCATGGATCTGGAGGGAGTACTGATGAACATCCCACCATCTTTAGCATACCATCCATGGCTCTCCCCTCCCCCCCACCAATATTTTACTCATCCCAGAACCAGTCCCATGGTCCATACCCTTGGCACCACTGGTATGGCCCAAGATTATTCTGCTGATGGGGTTGGTGGCAACCTTCAGGTAAGTATCTCACTTTTATTATATGGGGGATTTCAACATAATTTTATAATCTCTCTATGTAGCCTGTGGACATTTGCACAATGGTGGACACTATCTCTGAGGATACTGGAGGCAACAACAACTCACAATCTCAGCTGCCTAGGGGGCCATCTGATCATCCAATTGGGCAGTAGTACCTAGAAGGACCTTGTCTGGTTTTTTGTATTGCATCCTGGGGATATGTTCATTGGGCTTTCCATTCTACATTGATGACCTGCCTGCAGCTATCATTTTCTGGCAGTACCAGGGGGGGTAGTATAGCATTTCCCCCCCAGCCTGTTTGTATTACTCAAGCTTGGGTTGGCCCTGGTGTGCTGAGGCTTTGTATCACACTGCACCTTATTGTCTGGGGTCTTCTTATATACACACACTGTGGTATGTTTTACTCTCTACTTCCTCTACTATTACTTCTGTGGGAAAAGGTAAGCTTATTTCTTAGTCATTGGATAGTAAATTTGGTGGGGTAGTCATCAGGGTGAGCATGTGGACATCACTACCAGGTTGGCAAAAACCTATCCTTCTGGTCCAGGAAGGATGCCCCATCCTTCCCAGAGCATGTCACTTAGGTACTGTGTTGCAGGTGCCTTGCTCTACTGCAGTCCCTTATAGATGTGTGGTTTGGCCTTGAAGCATTCCCTTAGGTCTTGCTTGTCCTTTGGGAGCTTGCTGATGGCAAATATGTCATTCACTAATCCCAATGTTGCTTCTGGGTCTGGGCTGACCATCCACTGTTCATCTTCTTCATCCATGCATTCAGCATCATCCCACTGATGGCTCAGTCCATCCACTGCCATGTTGAAGCATCCTGGTATGTGACATACTGCTACTATGTTGTGTGTGACGATTCCATCTCTCCACCTTGTGTGTGCTGCTGATATGTTGCTGTTGGCTAGGACATCCTTGAGCACTTTGCAGTCTGTCTCAATCTTGACTGGGAAGCCCCATATTACATCTGAAAAGCAATCTAATCCAAATTTCAGTGTGGCAAATTCAAGTAAGAACAGTTTATAGTTTCTCTCAGCTTTTGACATTCACTTTGATGCAAATGCTATTGGCACCATTTGATAGACTGCCTTGCCATTTGGAGCCTGGATCTTGACTTTCTGCATCAGCACTGTGCCAAACCCTTCTTGACACCCATCCATCATTACTATGAAAGGTGTGCCATCATACTGTGGTGCATGCAGCATTGGCTGACTGGTTAGTGCAACTTTTAGTCTCAGAAAGATTTCTGTGTGTCATGGTCCCCATCTGCCCATTAGCTTGTGGTTATTCATCACTCTGTGGAATGTAGCTTTTGATACAGGTTTGGGGATTTCCACCTCCTTGATGAGGTCCCATAATGGACCTTCTATCTTGGCATATCCTTTAATGAGATCTCTGAAATGACCTGTTAACCCTAGGAATGACATTAATTTGAGTGCCATGTCTGGTTGTTTCCAGTTGTCAACTGCTGACAATTTCACTATGTCTGGCTGGACTCCTTTTGGCCCTACTGTTGGTCCTGCAAATGTTGTCTCTGTCATGAACAGCTGACACTTGACTGGCAACAGGGATAGATTGTGTTGTCTGCAGCATATGAACATGCACCATAGTTTTGCTATCATTCCTTTGAAGGTGTCATCTCCATGCACTCCATCATCCACAAATAGTTCTAGGGTGTCATCTGCTAGCATATCCTGCAGACAGTGTGTTGCTGTTGTGGAGAACACCATCAGTGCTCCTGTCCATCCCATTGCCATCCATTTGTACCAAAAGTATCCTCATCCATCCATGAAGAATGTGAAGAATGTGAAGTACAGTTGCCATTTTTCTGGGATCTCAATGGCATAGAAACCTGATGCAAAGTCGAATACTGACACATACCTGTGACCACTCAATCATTGCTGCTTGGCCCTGATGTCTCCCTGGAACATTGGGGATAGTTGCATGGCCTTGTTCAGTTCTGCAAAATTTTGCATTACTCTCCACTTTGGTGGTTCATTCTGCATTTCCACTGCCTTCCCTTTGGGCTCTGGCATCCCAGGTCGCTCTTGGAATGGGTGTTGCATGCCTGCTTCCATGCATTGCTTGTTGAGTTCCCATTGCAGTTCCTTGAGCACTATGCTGTTGTGATTATCATGTGCCTTCTGCATGAGTACCATCAGTGCAACATGTTTGATGCATGGTATGTTGGCTTGTTTGATTAGGTCTGTGTTCAGCATTTGTTCAACCCACTTGTTCATAAACTGTCACTGCAGGGGGTTCATTGGCTGCTGGTGTACCATGGTATGAAATGTCATGTCATCCAGGATGTTCAGTTTGATCTGTGCTCCCAGTATTGGCAGTACTTCACTTAAGGAGCATGCAAATGCATCTGCAAACTCTGTCAGTAATTTGACCACTTCATTTCTTTCATCTACCATTAGATCATTGCTGATCTTGACATTTTGTAGTATGTACTCAATCCATTTTGGTGTGAATGGGTCCATTTGCTGTGTGAATACTTCTGCATGATCTTCAGCATTTGTCCTTTGTGCTTCAGCATTGGCTGTCATTTCTTGTGTCATGCTGCTGCACATCATGATCACCTGCTGCTGAGGACTTTCTGTGAAGTGGTTGTGTAGCATTGCTGTTGCAGTGCCATCTGTGATGGTTACTTCATCTGATGAGTAGTCATGCACTGCTTTAAATGCTTTCAGTAGTGGTTTTCCAAAGAGAAAAGACCATCCTCTTGCACTGTCAAAGACCTCAAAGGTTCCTGTTACTTCAGTCCCTTCTACATTTACAGTGAGTGAAAAAACATGTGCAATGTTTAGCTGTTTTGTACTAAGTCTGGTGTAGCACCATAAGGCATGGGAATCCTGCTTAGCCTTGGTGAGATGGATTGTAGTAGTTACTCTTGGCTACAAAATGGTCCCAGGATCACGTGTTTTGGTGCAGTAGTCATTGAGATATGTCAATTATAACACAGGTACATCATTGCACATGTTTATTCACTTTTGGCCTGGCAGTAGAATCTGGGTGAAATGAAGGAATAATTGTGGCTGTTTGATCCTACAAACAAAGATACACACATAAACATTATTTCTGAGTTTGAATATGTTCACATGCTTCTTTATTCCCAACCTTTACCACCATGAGGTCTCTCTCTGCCACCCAAAGGAATACTATCCTGACTATGCTTGATTCTGGTCATTCTCCTGCCTCTATTGCCTCTAGTACTTGCCTACATTGCTCTACTATCTCTAGGCTTCATTCCAAGGAGCATTCCAGCCTGAAAAAGTCCAATGGGGGTCATCCATCCAAGCTCTCCCCTGCTAATGTCTGCCATGCCATCCACCTCATCTCAACTCAGAAGGCAGAAAATGCTGTGCAGGTGACCAAAACTCTGTCCAACATTATCAACCAACCCCTTCACCCAAACACTGTCTGCCAGCACTTGAAAAAGACTGGTATGAAGGCTGTGGTAAAGAGAAAACAACCTATCCTCTTTGCCAGGCATCACAAGGCAAGGCTAGACTTTGCCTATGCTCACAGAGATTGGACTTTGGAGGACTGGAAGAGAGTGGTATGGTCTGATGAGACTAAAATCAATCACCTGGGGTCAGATGGGTGCAAATGGGCATGGAAAAAGCCAAGGGAGAAGCTGAATGATAGGCTAGTAGAGGGGACACTGAAGTTTGGAGGAGGTTCTCTGATGATGTAGGGCTGTATGACTTGGGAGGGTGTTGGATATGCTACCAAGATTGATGGTAGGATAGATGGGGACCTGTACCTTCAAATTTTGAAGGATGAACTACAAGAGTCCCTTGAGTATTATGGTCTCCATCCTCCTGACATCATCTTCCAGCAGGACAATGACCCCAAGCATACCTGCAAGCAGGTCAAGGAATGGCTAGAAGAGCAGGACTTTAGGACCATGGTATGGCCTGCACAGTCTCCTGACCTTAACCCTATAGAACATGCCTGGGGTTACCTCAAGAGGAGGCTTGCAGAGTATGAACACCCACCCAAGGGGATATTGGAGTTGTGGGAGAGGACTCAGGTGGAGTGGAACAATATACCAGCTGAAGAGTGTCAGAAGTTGATTGAGAGCATGCCTAGGAGGGTTGAGGCAGTGCTTAAAGCAAAAGGAGGCTATACCAAGTACTGATATCCCTTAGATACCCCTCACTTTTCAAAAGTGAATAAATGTGTGCAATGATGTACCTGTTTTATAATTGGCATATCTCAATGACTACTGCACCAAATCATGTGATCCTGAGACCATATTGTAGCCAAGAGTAAATACTACACACCATCTCACCAAAGCTAAGTGGGATTCCCATGCCTTATGGTGCTACACCAGACTTAGTACAAAACAGCCAAACATTGCACATGTTTTTTCACTCACTGTATGGTGCCTTTCCACATTGCTTCAGATGGTACTACTGCTCCATTTGCCATGCATAACATCTGTGTTGATGATGTCCAACCATTTAGGTTGTGTTTGATCTCATTGAACGTTGACGCTGCCATGGCACCTGTTATGGCACCATCATCAAACAGTGCTCAGACCTGGACCCCCATACCATCTGGGTTCTTGAGCATTATCAGGTGTATAAACAGGACAGATTTTGCTGTAGTATCTGATGCATGGCTTCATGATTCACATGTTGCTGAGTATATGTCAATGGTACTCGATTCATTGCATGTTACACATGAGCCTGTTGGTGCTATTGTAGATACATCAAGTGCCTGGGTCATTGTGCTGTCCTTCACAGCAACCCCATCTCATTTCCCTGCTCATCTAGGGTAATGAGCCTGATGCTATACATGCTACTCCTATTGAATGGTCCAAGAGTCCTGTTACACAATGCCCTCCATGCTGTTTCATTGCAGCTTAGATGTGATGTGTCCCCCTCAGGGATCAGGCAATTATGGCTTACATGACCATGTGTGCCACACCTGAAGCATTCTCCAGAGCAGATTGCTGTGGTGCCCAGTTTGAGGGGGTATGGCATGCTTTCCATGATCCTCATTGCTTCCCCATGTTTCACTGTCCATGCCACCAGTTGAGCTAGGTATCTCTTTTGCCCTTCTTCATCAGCTTGATGCTGGGGGAATTGGTCTAAGCCTCATCATACCATCTCCTTGGTCTCATTGGTGGGTGGTGTGCATGGTGCACTACATCCTGGTGCTTGCTGTAGGGTGAATCTCATGTTGGGTGATGCTGGTGCAGGTAGCATGTGTGTGGTGGTTCATGACACCACACCTTGGCCTATCATGAGATGCTGGAGTTGTGCTGTTATGTCTGTGGTCATTGCCTGCTTCACCACTTCCACCCTCTGCATTAGTCTCTGCTCCCTTGCCTCCTCATTCCTTCTCCTTTCCTCTATGTCCTCCCTTTCCTGCTTCAGTTTCACCATATTCAATTCCTTCACAGCTTTAATGAATGTTGCCCAATCCTTGTATTCATCATCTAACAGTTTTCATATGGCCTTTGGCAGCTGCTTCTTTACCTGCCAGATTAGCATTGGGCCAGTCTCAACCCCTGCTGGCATCGCTAGTTCCAATGCTTCTTCTGCCCACTTCACATGTGCCCACACCTTCTGTCTTCCCAGTGTCTTGATCATGCTGACATCCTCCTCTGTCATCCTGAGAGTGAGCAGTTCTGCTTGGTACTCCTCTGATGTCTGCATTGCACTTTTGGTGGGTGGCCACCTGCTGCTGTACACTTGCATGAAGTCATTCCATGACATTAGCTGTGTTCCTGTCAGGCCTGTGTACCATTTTTCTGCCAGTGACCCCATTCCCAGGTAGTTTGATAGTGCAGCTATTCTTTGTGTATCCATAGCTTGGGGGTTCAAGAACATGATGTTCCTGTTGAATGCTTTTATGAAGTTGCTAGCATTCTCTGATGCTGACCAGTCCCCATAGAACAGTGGCACTATTTCTGCCATTGTCTTTGGATGTGTTAGTGCTGTTGGGTTGGTTGTGGGTGCTGGCTGTGCTCCAGTAGTTGGTTGCACTGGTTGGATTCTGGGAAACAACATAGTTGGTGTTGATGTTGGTGGGGGTGGTGGTATGCTGGTAATGGGTGGCAGTACTGTGAGGGCTCTTCCCCTTCTATTGCTTGGGATAGCTGATATTGGCAGCATGGGCAATGTCTCTGCTGGGTATGGTCTATGATAGTTGTCTGTTTCTGAGCCTGGGGTCCCTGCTCTGGATGGTGGGGGTCCACATATGGGTGCTAACTCCTGAGACAATTGCAGTTCTGATGGGAACAGATATTCCATGTCTGTTGGTGTCATACCCAGTGGTGAGGGAATGACCAGTGGGATGCTCAGATTTGTGGGCAAGAAGCAGCCCCACAGGTCACATTGGGGGAGTCTGTGAGACAGTTTGGTCAGTTTTGACAGTGATGGGCTCTATGTAGCTGATTTTATCCTGTCTTGCACATGTGGTACATGCAGTAGCAGTGTGTTGTGGTCAGTTGATGTGTATACTCAGTGGTGCAGTGTGGTTGTGATGTGGTGGTGCTCGGTGTAGAGATGAGAGATAAAAGGACCCTAGGAATAGGTCAAAGGTCTCCTAGTGAGAGAGGGGGGGTGAATTCAACCCAGGAGGCTTGAGTTGCCTGGTGTAGAGTCAAGGTGTAGAGAAAGACTGAGAAACATGCCCTGAAATCCAAATAAAAACCAAGATAGCATCTACTGAGTGTCTGGGGAGAGGGAGACAATATTCTGAGTCTGCTTCATCTTTATTTCCAGCTTTTCTGTCTGAGGTAGCATGTCTCTTCCTTTTCTAAGTATGTACCATACACTCGAAGTACTTGCATGGGCTTACATAAGCCACAATGTGTCCAAACACTATGTAAAAAGATAACAAGAAAAGTATAAAAATGAATCAGTAAGTATAAACAATGAAATAAGTGAAATATCCTGGTAGGGAGGATACCTTCCCTACATCAGTGATGTGGTGATATGGTACTGTTGCATAGGGTAGATACACTCTTGTCACCACATTGTAGTAGTGGACTTTGTATGACCTCCTAGTATATGTGACAAGTTAACTGTACATGTGTGCCTCCACATCTGTGCTCTACCCTTGCTGACTAATCCTCCTGTGACCTCCCCTGACTCCCCTACTCCATCATTCACACAGGTTTTCATCACTGAAAATGCTAATATTCTTACCCCAGCACCAGACCCTCTGGTTCCTCTAACCCTAGTCTAGGGTTCCATTTTCATCTCTTTCTGCTGACCATTTGGGCATCCCTTTATCCTTGATGACCCTGAGCTAGGGCTGATTGATCCAGGATGGCTATGGCATGCAAGCCTTTCATGTACAGTGACTCAAAAAACTGTCCAGATGTTTGCCACTTTTTCAAAGATTGGCCTGTAACTCTGTCCATACTTATCTATAAATCATGAAAAAATAGGGATAGATAGCCATTGGTCAGATGATCATGGATGCCAAATATGGTTATGATCATGTGACCCAATCTGTTACAATTAAATCCACAATGGCAAGTACTCATCTGGACAGTTTTTTTGCAGGTGGTTGGAAGTGTGGAGATGGCTGTGGCTGTGTTGAATTATGGTGTGGCTGTGCTGAATTTCAACAAATTAATATAACTCTGTTATGAATATACATAAATCAGGTGCAACCTCTGGACATTATGCTCCCTATCCCCCATGAAGCCCATCTCCCCTGAGACTCAGCTAGCTGTGCTGTCTATGCTTCAAGATGGCCAATCTTGTCATCAAATTGCTACCAAACTCCACATTGGTCATTCTACTGTCTCAGAACTTTGTTCTAAGGCCATCTCACCCCTTCCCATCAATGCTGGTGGTTGTCCCTCTAAACTTACCAACCATGATTGTCATCATCTTGCTTGCCTAATCACCTCTGGGCAAGCAGATACTGCCACCCAAGTCAAGAAACTTGGTGGGCTTGATGTCAGTACCCAGACCATCAGGAATCACCTCAAGAAGGAGAACCTGAAGGCTGTTGTGAAAGCAAAAAAGCCTCAACTTCAGCCTCGGCATGTGTGACAGCACTATGCATTTGCACAGAAGTACCAACACTGGACTGAAGAAGACTGGGCAAGGGTTGTTTGGTCTGATGAGACCAAAATCAATTGTCTGGGGTCAGATGGGAGGCTTTGGGTGTGGAAAAAGCCAGGGGCTCCTCTTACAAACCAACATGTTCAAGGTACTGTCAAGTTTGGTGGGGGGAGTTTGATGATTTGGGGCTGCATGACAGTGCATGGAGTGGGTCAAATGTGCAGGATTAATGGGAGGATGGATGCAGCACTCTATACAAAATTATGGGGGACCATCTGTTCCAATCTGTGGAGCAACATGGGATGGATTCCAATAACTTCATCTTTCAACAAGATGGAGATCCCAAGCATACATCAAAATTGGCCAAAAAATGGTTCAGTGATCATGGTGTTGAGCTTCTAGACTGGCCTGCACAGTCACCAGATCTCAATCCCATTGAACACCTTTGGAATCACCTGAAGAAAAGGCTGGGAACCTACCCAGTACCCCCCAAGGGCATAGAGGAGTTGTGGAAGAGGATTGAACATGAATGGAAGGAAATTCCCAGGGATGTGTGCCTTAATTTGATCAACAGTATGCCTAGAAGGGTTGCAGCAGTGCTTAAGGCTAAGGGTGGATACACAGAGTACTAGATATATTATACCCATTGTCATTTGGATACCCTGCAAAAAAAACTGTCTGGATGAGTACTTGCCATTGTGGATTTAATCGTAACAGATTGGGTCATATGATCATAACCATATTTGGCATCCATGATCACCTGACCAATGGCGATCTACCCCTATTTTTTCATGATTTATAGATAAGTATGGACAGAGTTACAGGCCAATCTTTGAAAAAGTGGCAAACATCCAGACAGTTTTTTGAGTCACTGTATCCTTTACCATGGGTTGGCTATGCATTATGATATTGTTGCAATCAACTTGTTAGTTGGAATGTCCAAAGGCCTATAGTAGTGCATGGCCAACCATACAGGCATAATTTCACATCATGGTAAAGTTCACATGGCCATCCAAGATGGCCACTGGCACTGAGGGCCTAGCACCATTATTTTCTCATGCTCTCATACAATATATGTGTGGCCATCCAGGACGGTCATTCATGGTGGCCACCTGGTTATAGGCAAATTGCTTACACTGGTAAACTGCACATGGGCGTCCAGGACGGCCACTGGCGCTGAGGACCTGGTAATTTATTTTCTCACGCTCTAGTACATGTGTGTGGCCGTCTAGGACGGTCATGCTGCTGGCACCGATGATAGGCATAATTTTCTCAAGCTGTGAAACTGCACATGGCCGTCCAGGACGGCCACATGCACTGAGCATCATGGTATTTAATTTCTCACGCTTGCATGTGCACAATGGCTGTCCTGGATGTCCAGTGGTGCTGAGGACCGGTGTGGCAAAATCGCACAAGCTGGGGTCTATATTGACCTTTTTTTTTTTTTTTTACCACAGATGGCATACTCTTTCCATTTTCTCTTCTCAGGAGACCCCCACTGTCTCCTCCCAGTATCTTTTATTTTTTTCTACATCCGGAGCCCACTGCAAGGTGCTCTCCCCCTCCCTCCATTTTCCACCCGCTATATCTCGACGACGACACGTCCGGCTCTCTCGCAAATCAGGATTCTAGCTCTACTCGAAGAGAGCTTTCCAATGGTGCCTTTTATGATGCCATCGCTGCTGTTTTCGGGAGATATAGGCCACTTACTGGAGAAAGGCCTTGGAGGACGAATTTTGGAATATCTTCGGACTGGGTGCGCGAATTCCCCCGGTTCCTTTTTCTTCGTGTTCTCCACATTCCACTCTATCATTTCCATGCGTTTCGTAGCGCCGTACTCAGCCGTTGTTCACCAGTACCCCCATTGTCCTCCCCCTCCTCTCGTGTTTTGCACACATCTCGCCCAACCACGCACCGAATCTCTCGAATTTTTGGGAGCCAACTCTACTCGCCGAGACCTACCGAAGGATACCAAAAACTCGACGTTCACGTGCGTCGTTCTCGAATTATTACATTTTTCATGCTCACACCGGGTAGCGCTACTCTGTGGCTTATATCTGTTTTGTTTCTCCACCGGCTCTTTCGATTTTTGGACTGTGCGTAGTGCTGGGCGAAAGCTACCTGGCAATATGTACCGCTATTTGATACACTCAGCCATTCCTGAGATATTCACATTTTTGTGCACGTGCTCCCCAGCAACCCCTCTGAAGCCCAAGACCAATCGAGATGCCAAATTCCCCCCCCATTTTTCATTCGTAGTCGACTGTAGACATGCTGTGATCCACCCCAGACATTGCTCCCATTGTTTTTCCTTCATGTTTTTGTAGTCAAGCAAGGCTGCAATACCCTGGTTTAGGTGTTCGAAGTCGCACGAGGCAATCAAGAATGCATTTTTTGTCTTTTGTGTCATGTTTTGAGCTTGTCAGCTCATTCAAAACCACTCCATCTGTTGTCCCATCTCCTGCGATCATTCACTGCTGCCTGCAGCCATTTTCTGTCACTGAAAGTCATATGTATAATCCCTCAAAGGTTTTTTTTTCTAGACCTCAAATAATATATTATTAGCTGTGTTCAGTGCCCTCTATTTGTTTTGGATAATATGGAGGGTATATTCAAGAAGTTGTGGCACTGCTAAAGAAGGTTGGGACTTCAGGCAGAGGACTAGGAAGGGAACCTGTAGGTATCCTCAGTAGTCTGGCAAGCTACTATATTATTAGTATGTACCTGTAGGTATCTACAGGGTGTCAATAAGTAGGAATGAACCTAAGTAAATGGTACTCACCCTCAGTAGTCTGGCAAGCTACTGAGGGACTAGGAAAATTATCTAGTGCTATGTCCGATGCAAGGTAATTATGTAAGCAAGCAAACATGCGCCAACAATGGCCGGTTGCATATTCTCCAACAACTGCTGCTTGTACTGGCCACAATTCTAGGGAGAGCCTTGGCAGCTCCCTGAGTACCTTGAAGACATATATAAGTGCTGTAGGGCCCAGAGAGTTCTTGGAGACCCTTTGTTCATAGCAATGGTGCTGTTGTAGAAAAGGGCTGTAGGCAGCCTCAGTAGTGACTCAACCACTAAATATATTAGTATACATGTAGGCAGCTACAGGTCACCAGTAAGTAAGTACTGGTAAAGAATATATGTGCTTACCCTCAGTAGTGACTCAACTACTGAGGAAACAAGTACCAAAATGTACTACTAAGTGTGCTCTAAGCACTTATGTAAGCAAGTAAAAAACTCACACCAAATGTACATCACACAGGGGTGATTCAATCTCCAACAGCTGTCAGGTGCCCCCTCAGAAATAATGCCATACTGGGCATGTCCTGTTGAGCCTGCCAAAGGGAACTGCATCAGCAAACCAACGCTTTTGCTTAGCCAAGATTCCAGCATTCTGGATCATTTAGCCAAGTGCCAAGCCCAGCACAGTCTAGCACAGATCAGCACAATTGTGCACAACTCCACAGTCATTCCAGTTGTCCCCAACTATAAATAGTATGTCTGTGTGAACTCCAAGCCTTATGTAACAATGCCACCCAACTTCACTTAGTGCCAGGTGGGCAGCCAGAGCCATGTCAGCAAACGGGTGCAAGTTCACTGCACTACTGAAGTTCTACTATATGATGGCATTAGCCTGCAGTACACTACTGATCCTGGCCCTTCAGACACCACCCATTTCATCTCAGATTGAGCTGCTGGAAGACAAATCATTACTTACTAGTAGTACTATTTTATTTGCCTTAACTGAGTGCCATGTTTTGAGCCAATTCAATACTGAGAACAATACAACATATATCCAACACACCACTGAACAGATATTCTACTAATCTAAGACAACATCAAAGGTAGAGGGTGCCAGTTTATCTACATGTATCACTGAGTCATGAGAAATGGAAGCTCAAAAATGCCAGACTTACTGGCTTGAGGATGATGGGGCCAAGACTCTCACATTGCATATTCAACCATGGCTGAATGGCCACTCTGTCTGATGGTTAGTCAGACATGACCAACAAGCTCATCTGCCACAAGTAAATCTGCCTCTGCCCTCTCAAGCATGATGCAGTTGAGTTGTAAAGCAATAATGTTATGATGAATGATTTCATACATGAGATCCTTTTGCATGAGGGATATTTGGCAATTGCTCCAAGCAGCCTCCATGCTGCTGCATGGAGGAGGAACAACATGGCATATGTATGTTTTTGATGCTTCATGCTGAACTGGAAGTTAGTACATATAACCTCAGTGCTGTGGTTGGCTGGCCTTTTTGTCTGATGATTCAAATCCTTCTAGTTCTGTTGATGATGCCCAAGAGTGGTGTTGTGACTCATCAGAAGATAAAATGTTTGTGCATTGAAAGGGCCAGCATATGGGAGCAATCACATTGTTGTGAAGTTTGGCAAGTGGGGAGGAGAAGTAAAGCTGTTTGGAGTCTTGTTGGGCACAATTATCAAGAGTTACAGAAGATTATTGGGCCAATTGGAGGACATTCATCATGATGGTGTGTATTAGCATGCATATCTAGCTATGCCAGCACATTAGATGCATGATGCTTGGTAAGCATGCGATAACCTTTATGCCTCAGGCAGGATCTTACTCTGTACCCTTACAGTTTCTCTGCCCTTTGGTGATGTCCTGTTAAAATGCCTTGGAAGAAAGTACCTTCTGGTCTACTGAAAAACATTAGCTGTCCTCAGTGCACTAAGAAATTTTCCACAGCAACAAATGTTCTTCAACACATGAATCAACCCTCAGGTGCATGTTACCATACATCTTTGATTGAAGACCTGATCCATGGGGAGGATGTTGAGGTTCACTTGCAAGGTGATGATGAGAATGCTGATATGGATGTCTTTCCTGATTATGGCAACCCCTTCAACTTCAACAACCCTCATGGAACTCATGGAAGTCAACATGATCCAGACCATGGGATATATGTCAAGGCCTATGAAGGATGCACAGAAGCATTCCCTTGTGGGGAGACATTTATGGATTGATTTGGATGTGATCAGTATGCAGAGCAGCACCAAGAGAATAGTTATTTTCCATGGGCTTCAAGACAAGAGTGGGCTTTTGCTTCATGGCTCTTGCAGTCTTGTCTTAGCATGGCCACCATTGACAGTTTACTTTTGCTTGAAATTGTAAGTCATGATATTCCAGCACCTTTAAAGTTTAACCATCTGTGACAGATGAGGAATCTTTCACTCTCCTTTTGCTCTGCAAAAGAACTCAGGACTCATGCCAAAACTCTCCCATCTGGCCCATGATGGGTATGCAAAACATTGACAACTGGATATCCTACAAAAGAGCCAGCTTATGTTTTCTACCATAATCCCATTGATTGTCTACAGTCACTTCTGAGCCATCTGCTTTTCAAGCATCACATATCATTTGTCCCAAGAAAGGTCTGGACAAGTGCTGCAAAGATTTATCACATATATGGCAAGTGGTTGAGTGGGGATTGTGCCTGGAGTATGCAGGTACAGGAGTCTTGACTCTTTTCAGGCTCACCAATGATGACACTGTCACTCAGGAAGCACTGCTGCTGGGTGCTACTCCTCTAGGAGTGGTCTTGTCATCCAACAAGACCAATATTTTGGTGATGAGTGGTAACCATATGGCTCACCCCCTCCTAATCAGTCTCACCAACATTGATGCATGCCTTCACAGCAAATCATCTGCACATGCTTATATCCTCCTCACATTACTTCCCATCGCAAAGTTTACACACAGAACCACTTGTGTCCATAGCTTACTTCAAAACCAGCCCATGCACCAAGCTTTCAATGTCATTCTATTGCCTCTAAAGACTGCTGCATCTGTGGGGGTCATGATGAGCAACCCAAGAGGCAATTTATGTTACTGTTTCACTCTGTTAGCTGTGTGGATTGCAGATATGCCTGAAGAAGGCCTGCTGGCAGGGACAGACATGAAGGTTTCTCCCATCACCATTGCTACTTCAAAGGAATTTGGTGATCCCTTTTGGCATACCCCTTGTACTGCAGCAACCATGCTCACTGCCATCTGCAGCACATGTTCCCAATGTCCCCCAACAGACTACAAAAATTTTCTCAAGGCTATGAGACAGTTTCAGTTAAATGGTGTCATTGAACCATTGTAGGGAGAGTATCCTCCCTACTAGGTATTTTGTTTTATTTCATTGTTTTTACTTCTTGGTTTCTTTTCATTTCTTTTTCCTTATCTTTTACTTTGTGTTTGCATGCATTGTGGCTTATGTAAGCCTGCATGAGTACTTTGAGCATACTGTACATACCTAGTAAAATAATAGATGTTCCACCATAGATGAAAAGCCAGAGATATAGACAAAACAGACTCAGAATTTTATTTATCCATCCCTGGACATTCTATAATTGTTTTCTTGAGTCTCACTAGGATTTTTGGGTGAATTTTCTGGTTTTTCACCACTCTCTGACTCTCTGTACCAGGCAACTCTAGCCTCCTGGGTTGAACTGAGACCCCTTCCAACAGGAGCCTACTCTAGTCTCCTCCCACACTCCTTTGACATCAATCTTTACATCTGGAGCCCACTGTGAGGGGGTTGTTTTGCTTGGTGACCCCATTCCTCCCCTACCTCCAAGGCTGTATGCATGTTTTCTCAAGAACAGATGTTCGAGACCTTTCAAATGGTGCCTTTTTTGTCATGTCCACTTCATTACTTCTGGAGATATCCTTATTTTTGTGGAGAAAGGCCCTGTAGGATGAAAATTGGAATAACTTGGGACTGGGTGTGCTGTTTCCCATGTTTCTTCATTCACCCAGCTCTTGTCCTCTGCCTCTACCATCCTCCAAAGTTTTGTAGCATTCTGTCAAGCAGTTCCTCCCCAGTGTGCTGCCATCCTCCTCCCCTGCCACAGCTTATGCTCCCTGGCACTTTCTTCACATTTTAGCTCCCTCTTGAGTTGTAGGGAACCATTTCCCACTGTCTTAGAGCCAGTCAAAATGCCTTTGAGACCCTGCCAGCAGCTTCAAGATCCCAGCTGCATTCCAAGACCCTTTTGAGATGTGTTTGTGACATACAGTGAGTGAAAAAATGTGTGCAATGTTTGGCTGATTTGTACTAAGTCCAGTGTAGCACCATGAGGCATGGGAATCCTGCTTAGCCTTGGTGAGATAGATGGTAGCACTGACCCCCAGCTACAAAATGGTCCCAGGGTCATGTGATTTGGTGCAGTAGTCCTTGAGATATGTCAATTATAAAACAGGTACATCATTGCACACGTTTATTCACTTTTGAAAAGTGAGGGGTATCTAAGGGATATCAGTACTTGGTATAGCCTCCTTTTGCTTTAAGCACTGCCTCAACCCTCCTAGGCATGCTCTCAATCAACTTCTGACACTCCTCAGCTGGTATATTGTTCCATTCCACCTGAGTCCTCTCCCACAACTCCAATATCCCCTTGGGAGGGTGCTCATACTCTGCAAGCCTCCTCTTGAGGTAACCCCAGGCATGTTCTATGGGGTTAAGGTCAGGGGACTGTGCAGGCCATACCATGGTCCTAAAATCCTGCTCTTCTAGCCACTCCTTGACCTGCTTGCAGGTGTGCTTGGGGTCATTGTCCTGCTGGAAGATGATGTCAGGAGGATGGAGACCATAATATTCAAGGGACTCTTGTAGTTCATCCTTCAAAATTTGAAGGTATAGGTCCCCATCCATCCTACCATCAATCTTGGTAGCATATCCAACACCCTCCCAAGTCATACAGCCCCACATCATCAGAGAACCTCCTCCAAACTTCAGTGTCCCCTCTACTAGCCTATCACTCAGCTTCTCCCCTGGCTTTTTCCATGCCCATTTGTGCCCATCTGACCCCAGGCGATTAATTTTAGTCTCATCAGACCATACCACCCTCTTCCAGTCCTCCAAAGTCCAATCTTTGTGGGCATAGGCAAAGTCTAACCTTGCCTTGCGATGCTTGGCAGAGAGGATAGGTCATTTTCGCTTTACCACAGCCTTCATACCAGTCTTTTTCAGGTGCTGGCAGACAGTATTTGGGTGGAGGGGTTGGTTGATAATATTGGTGAGGGTTTTGGTCACCTGCACAGCATTTTCTGCCTTCTGAGTTGAGATGAGGTGGATGGCATGGCGGACATTAGCAGGGGAGAGCTTGGATGGATGACCTCCAGTGGACTTTTGCAGGCTGGAATGCTCCTTGGAATGAAGTCTAGATATGGTGGAGCGATGTAGGCCAGTACTAGAGGCAATAGAAGCAGGAGAATGACCAGAATCAAGCATAGTCAGGATAGTATTCCTTTGGGTGGCAGAGAGAGATCTCATGGTGGTAAAGGTTGGGAATAAAGAAGTGTGTGAACATATTCAAACTGAGACATAATGTTTATGTGTGTATCTTTGTTTGTAGGACCAAACAACCACAATTATTCCTTTATTTCCCCCAGATTCTACTGCCAAACCAAAAGTGAATAAATGTGTGCAATGATGTACCTGTTTTATAATTGACATATCTCAGGGACTACTGCACCAAATCACATGACCCTGGGACCATTTTGTAGCTAGGAGTCAGTGCTACCATCCATCCCACCAAGGCTAAGCAGGATTCCCACGCCTCATGGTACTACACTGGACTTAGTACAAATCAGCCAAACATTGCACACGTTTTTTCACTCACTGTAGATGCTTCATTTGACACATTCACTTCATTCGTAACATATTTGAGATGCATTCTGAGCCCTTTTGAGACGCAATCATATTGTGTTCCAGATGCAGTCATATCATATTGCAGATGCATTTGTATCATGTTCCAGACACAGTCATAATGTATTCCAGATGCAATCTTACATATGAGGGTTAGGGTACTACTCACAGAACTTCCATCAATGCCTTGATTGACTCCAACATCAGCAGTTCTGGATACTCCATGATGCAGTGGATGTCTTCGTGTCACATCGAGTCCAGCATGTGTGTGATGAACATGATCATCATATACCGATGCTCCATAGACAGTGCTGTTGTCTTCGATTCCAACACTGGAACAACCTCTTCCCTATTCTCTCCATATCCCTCCTCAAAGTACATGTTCGGCACCATCGCTAGCCATAGCTGCTCATCCATACATGTCCCCAGTGCCATTCTGTCCTTCAGGGTTGAATGGAAGTGCTCACATTTGCATGTCTGGCCACAGTCATGTCGACAGGTTCAGCTGTAGCTTTGCATTCCAGTGGTGGTCTACCTCCAATCATGGAATCGCTGCATCCATTCCTCACCTAGACCCTATGTAGAGAACATAGTCCAGGTAGTGTGGACCCACGTGTGCAACCATGTTAGCCCCATTCACATCCACCATATACTCACCATCCATCATTATCTGATGCCACTGCCTCAGAAGCCCTACAGCTGCCATCACTCGTTTGTTGTCATGCATTGACTGCAACATGCTCATCCACATCCCCTTCACCCCACTTGCCTTGAACTTTGTCACATGGTCTCGTCCACTCGCTGGCTGCTGCTCATACAGCCCAAGATGTACCTCCCTTTGAGTGTGTGCATCTGCTGTCACCAGCTGCTGTGGAACGTCAGCAATGTTGAATGGAATGTCATGTTCCCCCTCATCCACAAGCTGCTCCTCATCCTCTACAACATAGTCATCATCCCTTCATGGTCATCACCTTCATCAGAATAATCACCCTTCCATGTCAGAAAATCACTCACAAGAACCACATCTCGTCATTGTTGCCTTCCATGGAATTCATCGATGCTGCAAAGTATTATTCCTAGCATATGGTGTGGGTGTGGATGGCAATGAAAATTTATAATTTATTCAATTGAATAATTCAGTTGGTTTGGGTATGGTTTGACTAGCATGACATCTTCCACATCATGTACTTCAACGGCAAACTCACCATCCATTCTGACACATACCATAACTTACCTTATATCTGTATTTGACGTACCACTGTCTCTGGTGATCAACACAGTGGTCAAATCCTGTCTGTAGTAAGGTAGTGTTCAACATACTGACCAATAATGCTCACCTTACTTGTGTTGTCTGGCTGAGATATATCACCTTGACTACTGTCACATCACACTTATATCTCTATTCAATGATGTACCACCATCTCTGGTGATCAACTCTGTAATAAGATAATGTTTGACATACCGACCAATGCTCACCTTACTTGTGTCATCTGATGAGATATATGACCTTGACTAATGTCATGTCACCCTTATATCTCTATTCAATGATGTACCACTGTCTCCGGTGATCAACATAGCGCTCAAATCCAATCTGTAATAAGATAACATTCGATGTACCAATAAATAATATTACCTTACTGGTGTTGTCTGACTGAGATATATGACCATGACTACTGTCATCTCATGCTTGTTCTTATATGCCTGCAGTGTTTACTGACACATATATTATCCTTCTCTTCTCGTCTTATATGTATATCTATATGCCTGCAGTATATGACACATATTATCATTCTCTTCTCATCTTGATGTGTATCAATCACAGTCCTCTTACATGGTCACCTTTCCTATCACTCTTCGTCACTGGACATTCCACTTTATTTGAAGTTCATGGATGGTTATGGATGGGTTAGGTTATAAAATGTGTATGGTTCAAATGACACATTTCACTTGGATGTCCATTTGCGCAATATTCCTCACCATATCCAGAGCAATGGTCTGCATCGACAGGGAATGGCTTCATCATCCCTACTTAATGCCTCTACATAATATGTCCAGATCATGCATTCCACTCATCTGCCATTTTGTGCGATACATGACTCCATGCAGATGTACTATATTGTTGGACAGGTACCATCAGATATATGCCTTGTATATAATGGAACCTCTGGGTGCCATGCACTTGCATCATTCACATTGTCATGTCTCTGTTTGATCCCATCAATTCACATTCATTGCATTCATTGCTGTTTCCAATACCCATGAAACCACCACAATCAACACAACCCTTATTCAAATGTTTGTTTGGTTTTATATCCCCCAACCCTGTCATCCATCACAGGGGGACTCCACATGAGCTCCAAGACATCCTTCATTTAGGTCTACCACATACTCTCTCTCATGCAGTATCACTCTCATTCTCTTTGTCCCATCATACTTTCCACTCACTTGCTTTCTTACTCTCACTGCATGCCCATCACATGGTCCCATGGTATATATTGCCTTGTGATACTCCATTACCAACCACATCTCCTACATTCAGGGTGGGCTAATTTGAGTCCCATCTCTTGGGATGCATCACATACATTGACCATGCATTAACCAGGACAGGTGTCCATTGCAATTACCTTCTTCAAGATGCATCACTCTCAATGTCATTTTGCTCATGTCAGACAATCAGGGTGATCCAGTCTCTCTGTCAGGTGCACATTCTGCACTTGAAGCCATTTGTGCAATCAATACCAGTCACACTTCTCCCTGTCCAACTACATTCCTTAAAATTACCAGTATATAATATCTGTCTATACCCTCAGTTGGTGGTGTCATAACCCAACATCCCTGTTCTGTGCATCCTGCACATGGTGCATTATGCACAGAACAACTCTTTCAATCTCACTATAACCTACTCTGACCAGGCCTAACCTGAACCCAATTAAGATTTCTCTTTAAAATCCTCATCCGGGGGGGGTTATCTGGGCATTACTTCCTCTTATCTCTAAACAACTACTCCTACTACTACTACAACTACTACTACTAAAACTACTAAAACTACCAACAACACCACTACTGCTGCTACACGCCACTACCAACACACTACCAACACTACTACACCACACTACTACTACTACTACTAACAACCCTGCTGCATGGGGGGGGTTCTTCGGGGGGGTCACTCGGGGGGGGTTACTTGGGGGTCAACTCGGGGGTCAACTTGGGGGTGACTCTCAGGGGTTACTCTCAGGGGTTACTTGCTGTCTGACTGCTGTTTGTTGTCTGTCTGTTCACTGTGTCTGTGTCTGTGTGTGTGGGGGCTCCTGTGTCTGTTGTGTCTGTCTTTGTCACTGTGTCTGTGGGCGGTGTCACTTTCACTCTTTCTGTTTTTTTTTGTCTGGGGGGTCACTGTCTCTACTGTCTCTGCTGTGTCTGACACTGTGTGGGGGGGGCTGTTTTTTTGTCTCTGTCTTTGCTTGTGTCTGTCTCTGTCACTGTGTCTGTGGGGGGTCACTTTCACTCTGTCTTGGTTGTTTTTTTTTTTTGTCTGGGGGGGTCACTGTGTCTTTCTCTGCTGTCTCTCACTGTGTGTGGGGGGCTTGTCACTGCTGACTTTGTGTCTGTGGGGGTCACTTTCACTGTCTTTCTTTTTTCGTCTGCAGTGGGGGGTGTTACTCTGTCTCTCTGTGTCACTGCTGACTTTTGTGTCTGTGTCTGTGGGGGGTCACTTTCACTCTCTGTCACTCTCTCTTTTTTTTCCTTTTGTCTGGGGGGGGGGTCACTGTTCACTCTGGGTCTGGGTCTGCAGTGGGGGGGTCATTTTTTGTTGCTCTCTCTCACTGTGTCTCTGTGTCTATGTGTCTATGTGGGGTCACCTTCTGCATAACTCATCAATGAGTTGTGCAGACTACATCCTCACATCACTGTTCACTTTGTGTCTGTGTCTGCAGTGTGGGGGGTCCACTCACTCTTTGTCTCTGGGGGGGGTCAAACTTGTCTTTTTTTTGCCTGTCAGTGGGAGGTCTCTGTGTCCATAACTCATCAATGAGTTGTGCTGGTGTCCTTGTTTCAGTGGGAGTGGGAGGGGGGGTCTAAGCCACTGCTGTGTCTGTCATGTCTGTGTGTGTGGGGGTCACTCTCTGTATAACTCATCAATCAGTTGTGCAGGTGTCTGTGTGAGTGGGAGTGGGCAGTCTCACTGTTCACTCTGTGTCTGTGTCTCAAGTGTGGGGTGGTCATGTTTTTGTCACTCTCTCACTGTGTCTGTGTGTCTGTCAGTGGGGGGGGGGGTCAAAGTCATTGCTGTGTCTGTGTCTGTCATGGTCCACTGACTCTTTGTTTCTGGGGGGTCAAACTTGTCTTTTTTTTTTGCTGCCAGTGGGGGGTCACTCTGCATAACTCATCAATGAGTTGTGCTGACTACATGTCACTTACACATCTGGGGGGTGTCACTGTTCACTGTTCACTCTGTGTCTGTGTCTGTCACATTTCTTACTGTGTGTGGGGGGGGGTCCACTGACTCTTTGTCTCTGCAGGGGTCAAACTCATCTTTTTTTTTTTGACTGTCAGTGGGGGTCACTCTGTGGCTCTGTGGGAGGGGGTCACTGTCAGCATAACTCATCGATGAGTTGTGCAGGCTATGTCTCACTGTGTCTATGGGGGCCATCACTGTTCACTCTGTCTGTGTCTGAGTGGAGGGGTCACTCTGTGGTTCTGTGGGAGGGGGGTCACTGTCTCCATAACTCATTGATGAGTTGTGCACACTACACCTTACAACACCACAAGTTCTGCAAATTCCAACTTGCAAATTGCCAACACTACAAAACTCCTTGCTACCCTCTTACCATGATACTGTCTCTGTCTCTCTCACTGCTGTTTTTGTGTCAGTCTCTGTGTCTGTGCCAGCAGGGGTGGGGGTGGGGTTGTTTTTTTGTTGTCTTTGTGTGTCCTATTATACTTATTTCCCTGTTTGCTACTGTGTGTCTTTGTTTGTGTTAAATCTTTCTGTTTGTTTGTTATTGTGTCTCCTCTCCTCTTCTCTTTTCTCACTCATCTTCACTCATTGCTTGTCTATGACCTGTCACAGTCAATGTCTTCTTCTGTGTTATTGTTTTTTTGTTCTTGGTGGGTCCTCACTTGTCTCTGCTAATTTTTTATTTTGTTTTCCTTTGCTGGCAGTGGGGAGGGGTCACTGGTTTGTGTTGATGCTCTTGCATTCCTTGCACAACTCATTGATGAGTTGTGCAGCACCACACCTCACACAGGTATGATGTCACTGCTGGTGAGTTCACTTCTGTTTTTTTTCTGTATGTGTTGGGAGGAGTGGGCAAGTGGGCTGCCTGCATAATTCATCGATGAGTTGTGCAGAGCAGTCTCACTTGCACTCATCCATCTCACCAGTGTTGCCCACAGTGCATGGCTGCATTGCAACATTTGGCACAACTCATTGATGAGTTGTGCAGGCTGCATGTTACAACATGGTTGCCCAACTGTGTAAGTAGCTCAGTGGTGTTGGTACCTCCATTACTCACCTCTTCACTAGTGTCTGCACAACTCATCAATGAATTGTGCTGAGGGGGGTGCATCCAAAGAGCACATCCATCACTGTAAAGGGTGTGTCCAAAGAGCGCATCCATCACTGTAAAGGGCACGTCCAAAGAGTGCGTCCATCACTGTACAGGGTGCATCCAAAGAGTGCATCCATCACTGTAAAGGGTGCATCCAAAGAGTGTGTCCATCACTGTAAAGGGTGCATCCAAAGAGCACATCCATCACTGTAAAGGGTGCATCCAAAGAGCGCGTCCAAAAGGCACGTCCAGCCCCAGAGGCTCTGGGGCCAAGAGGAGATTATTAGTCACTAGTCAGTAGTTGGTAGTCACTCATTACTTGTTACTGGCTAGTTCTGTGCTCCACCAGAATAAGTGACCAGTCACCTATTTTCTGCCACTCACTACTAGTCAGTAGTTCATTACTGTACCTTGTCTATCTAGTCTCTCTACTCTAAGTCAACTAGTGTCTACTGTCTACTCTTGTCAGTTCCCTCACCCCTTAGAATAAGTGACCGGTTGCTTATTTTTGACAGTGAGGTTGGGTGGCCAAACTCAAGGTTGACTGTGGGAAAAAAAGGTGGACTGTGGGAAAGTCTGTGGGAAAGTTTCCATATATGGAAGGAGACTGTGAGAAAGCCTGCAGACTCATTGGGGAGTCTGTGGGAAAGTCTGTGGGAAAATTGAGTGGACTGTGAGAAAGTCTGCAGACTGTTGGAGAGACTGTGAGAAAGTCTGCAGAGTCTGTGGGAAAAATTGGGTGGACTGTGGGAAAGTCTGCAGACTGTCTGCCACATATGGGGTGGCAGTCTGTGGGAAAATTGGTTGGTCTGTGGGAAAAAGTAGTGCACTGTGAGAAAGTCTGCAGACTATTTGGGAAGTCTGTGGGAAAGTCTGCAGACTACCTGCCATGTATGGGGTGGCAGTCTGTGGGAAAATTTTATGGACTGTGAGAAAGTCTGCAGACTCAATGGGGAGTCTGTGGGAAAGTTTAATGGTCTGTGGGAAAGTCTGTGGGAAAAAAGTAGTGGACTGTGAGAAAGTCTGCAGAGTCTGTGGGAAAATTGGATGGACTGTGGGAAAGTCTGCAGACTCATTGGGGAGGACTGTGGGAAAGTCTGCAGACTGGTTGCCATGTATGGTAGGGAGCCTGTGGGAAAATTGAGTGGACTGTGAGAAAGTCTGCAGAGTCTGTGGGAAAATTGGGTGGACTGTGGGAAAGTCTGCAGACTGGTTGCCATGTATGGTAGGGAGTCTGTGGGAAAATTGGGTGGACTGTGAGAAAGTCTGCAGACTCATTGGGGAGGACTGTGGGAAAATTGAGTGGACTGTGAGAAAGTCTGCAGAGTCTGTGGGAAAAATTGGGTGGACTGTGGGAAAGTCTGCAGGACTGTGGGAAAGTCTGCAGACTCCAGGTGGAGTCCAGAAAGCATATTATTAGGTACAAACAGTACCTGCGAGACAGGTCGTTAGAGTGGTATGGGATGGCCAGGCAAATGAGGGCATTCCTAAGACTGAAACAAGTGTTGACATCGGAACCAGTACTGAGAGTGCCTAAGTTCGATGGTATGCCCTTCATACTGACCACAGACAGGTGCAAAGATGGTTTCAGAGCAGTGTTAGTGCAACGTTTCGAGACAACACTGGTGAATGGGGAGAAGGTAACAGCAGTGCATCCAATTGGGTTTGCATCCAAGCAGATGTCAAGCATAGAAGAGCGATACAAACCATACATCCTCGAGTTTGCAGCACTGAAGTTCAGGATCGACCACTTCAGCAACACAATCTGGGGTTTCCTGGTAGAACTGGAAATGGATTGCATGGCACTCAAGGACACGCTGTGCAGCAACAGGTTGTCCTTAGTACATGCAAGGTGGCAAGATGGAATATTGGCATACCAGATCATAGATGTGAGGCACAAACTGGGCAGAACCAATGCCATGGCAGACGCATTGAGCTGGATGCATGCAGACAAACTGAGGACACATGATGATGGCAGTGGGTGGATGGTCAGCGAGGATTGGGAGGCACCAAAGGGCATAATCAATGATTTGTTCACCATAGAGGCCAGCCCAGAGTATGTGGCTTTAAAGGAACATTTTGCTAACAAACCATTGTTCCTAGAAGTGGTAGAGGCAATCTACAACCTCAAGACAACCACCAACAACAGAGATTGACGATGAGCACAGCACCACGCAGAGGGTTATCACGTTGAGAACAGACGACTATGGCGAGTACAGTCGATGAAATCAGTACAAGCCAGGCCAAGAGTCAAGTGTGTCACGCAAGAGGAAGCCGTTGCATTGGTGGAGGAAGAACATAGGTCGAACAGGCATTGGGGACATGATCTCGTCAAGCTCAAGTTGATGGATACCATCTGCAGTCCACGTCTAGATCAATCCATATGACAAGCACTTCTGAAATGCACGCAGTGTAAAAATTTTGGTTCAATGCACCTGCACTCATTGCTGTACCTGATCACAAGGCACCATCCATTCGAGCTGGTGGTGGCAGACTACCTGTCTATGCCAAAAGGAAAAGGGGGTTATCATTCAGTGTTACTAATGCTTGACATGTATTCACAGTATGTCTGGGGATTCAAGCTCAAAGTGCACAGTACGGCAAAGACAATGATCAACAGACTGAACACAATAGTGCACGCATTTAAAGCTCCCAAGATGTTCATGACAGACAGGGGGTCGCACTTCAACAATGGAGAAGTAAAAGCGTGGTGCGAAGCACATGGAACAAACCAGCACATAGTGACGGCATACACACCTTGGATCAACGGGCTGGTGGAGAATGCAAATGGCAAGCTACTGGGTAGGTTAAAGAGGATGTGCAGTCCAAAGCTAGGAGAAGATGAAGAATGCGAAGGAAGCCTGGACAGCATAACAAAGACATGGCCAGACCACTTCCAGGAAGCGGTAAGACAAATGAATGAATGAATCTTACCAGCCTTCCAGCTTTCGCCGAAGGAATTGTTATTGGGGCTAGTGGTGAATACAAGTCAAATGCCAGTCGGAGAGGCAGCACAAGAACCAGATGAGAATATAGCAGGTTGTTGCTTTGCAGAGGGAACCTGTAGATGACCTCAGTAGTCTGGCAAGCTACTATTATATTAGTATGTACCTGTAGATGACTACAAGGTACCAGTGAGCTAGGAATAACCCTAAGTAATAATGGTACTCACCCTCAGTAGTCTGGCAAGCTACTGAGGGACTAGCAAAATTGTCTACTGCTATGTGCGATGCAAGGTGATTAAGTAAGCAAATAAACATGCACCAACAATGGCTGTTTGCATATACTCCAACAGAGAAAGTGGTAGATGTGCAGCTAGCCTACATGGAACAACAGCACTTGGATGGAGCAGAGCAGGCAGTGTTACATGCAGTAAGGAGAAAAGCTGCATTCAACAAGTGGGTACTATGCTCAGTTACAGGGGAAGTAGTTTTCAAAGAAGGGCAGTTGGTCCAAGTACATGAGATGGCCCTTGACACGACTTTGGCAAGCTTGAGGAAACTGCAGCCCAGGTGGTCAGTGCTGTAGGGAATGGGTTTTCCCTACCAAGAGATTTTGTTTTTATTCTGTGTTTCTCATATTTTGACTTCATTTTCCAGTTATTATATGTTTATTACCTTAGTGCGAGGTTTTCTTGCTTAGTCAGCATTTTTTTCATTACCTAGCCTGTACTTACTTTTCAAACAATCAAGTAACGAGTTATGAGTGAGAGTTTCGAGTTTTGAGTTCGAGAAGGTTGCGTGTGGCCTTCTTCAGTGTTCAGACAGCCCCAGACAGCTTCAGACGTTCTCAGACAGCTTCTCTCACCAGGCTATAGAAGCCCCTCTGGAAGCTCTCCCCCTTCAGACATCAGCACTCTCCCCCCCAGTCTCAATTCTTCTTTTCCTACAACTGGAGCCCACCACGAGGGGCTTCCGTCTTAGTCTGGTACCCAGTCTCATCAGGTTCAGTCTTGTTTTTTCCAGTTTCAGGTCTTGTTTGCTCCGTTTTTGCTCGCATTCTATCAGTTTCACCCTCGGTCTCGCTCTCGTGCTCATCTTTTCTTTCAAAATACTCCCTCATATATTGCTATAATCACTCCAGTCCCTGCCTGACGTCATGCCTGACCCGAATTCCCCATGTATTCAACCTCCCGAAGCCTCGAGCTTCCTTTGGCACCCCGAGGAATGGGATGGGATAAAATTAGCTGACTACGTTACAAAAGGTAACTCAGGTATTAACAAAAGTAAATACCTCGCCAGCCTGAAGACATATAATGGAAATAAAGAAGAAAAAGACAAAATAACGCTAGGAAGATAACAAGTAACGTAGGTGATGTGGTAGATCAAGAGATGAAGCTGCCGCAGAATGGCGCTGACCCCCTGCGCGTTTATACTCTCCCCAGATACGTCCGGCCAGTAAGATACACTGTTCATGCCACAAATTGATGACCTTGCGCATGAGAAGTGGGTAGTGGTGAGCGTTGGACAGATTAGAAACAGCAGGTACCAATCCAAGATAGAAATGTGACAGCGACTGTGGCCATATGGACGCGTCATCCACAAAGAGACTTTTACCAATACAACGGATGTGATGTCAAATGTCATCAAATGAACGAGCTCCCTCTGCTGACCAGGACAACTGTGCACCATGCAAACAGACCTCCCATACATGTGATGTGGTTTCGGCCTCAGACAGAAGTGCTTCGGTTTGTTGACAAACGTGCTGAGTGTAATGGTCTCATAGGGATTGGAAGCGATGACAGGAGACAAAGAGATGATGAGCGGTCTCGAGAGAGAGGCACCCAAAGCGACAGTATGGTGTGGACCCATTGTGCCACACAAACCGAGTTGCAGCTGTGTCCAATTGAGATGACCAAGCATACAACTGAACTACCGCAGAGAAGGCCGAGGGGGCTTTAGTGTACCGGTAAGAGGGTGGGGGGAGGGGATCGTATAGAGATGGCAAGAGCACCATAGCAGGGAGAAAACAAGAGGAAGACAATAGCACACGAACAAATAAATGATGTACAATTGGAGAGGCAGCGGAC
The DNA here is from genome assembly GCA_024613145.1 of Pisolithus marmoratus. Classification (NCBI taxonomy): domain Eukaryota; kingdom Fungi; phylum Basidiomycota; class Agaricomycetes; order Boletales; family Pisolithaceae; genus Pisolithus; species Pisolithus marmoratus. Next base: position 85,031 of record JANFAE010000389.1, read on the forward strand.
TCAATGAGTCCAGTGTGTGTAGTGTAGAGGAAGAATGGATCGAAGGCAAAGGTAGGAACTGGAACTGGAAATGGACGTGGACAGACCTGAGCCATGGATGCGAGGCAGTCAGCAATGTCATTGGCACGTGTGTCATCAGACATGACTGGCATGTGAGCACGAGTAAATCGGAGACAGAATTTACTGAATGAGGAGCTGGTAATGTTATACAACCAATGATATAAGTACCTCGCTGGGAGGGCTGACCAGGAGTGAGGGTGGGTGGGACCATGTATCTCAGGTCCGAGCGTATGGAGGATGTTTTGATGATCAGTTAATAAAGTAACGTCAGGTGCCGTGGAGGGGGCAAGCATGGAGGCGATGAGTCCATACAGTTCGGCATGAAGTATGGAAGCGCTGCAACCGAAAAAATCAAGACTTGCAGTCAAGGTGTGGGAGGAGGTGACAGAGGAGAAGGTGAGGGCACGGGGCTGGAGAGGACAGGGATCAATTGGCAACATAGAGCCGTCTGAAGCATGCAAAGAAGGTGGGATCTGAGGTCGAGACAGGGGCGCAAACAAGCTGCGGATGACTCCTTCAGCATGCATGCGTCGCCATGAAGGGGGGAGCAACAGGGAGGCACACAAGGAGTCGTTAGCAAGGTGGGAGTCGCCACCCACGAAGAGATGAAACATGAGACGAATGGTTAGGGATGATATCCACCGTAAAAGTTGGGGTCCCTCCACAGCAGACAGCTCGTAGCATAAACAAGAAGGCGTGATGAGGGGTGACAAAAAGTTGGAGTCAAAACTGTCAGGAGGGCATGAAGGGGGGAGGGCAAGATGCTTCAAGTGAGAAAAACTGGCATTAGCCATGCGAGTGACTGCATAAGGGGAAATTGGAAAGGATGAAGATGGACTAGCACGTGATAAGTGGCGCATTGACACATCGCTGGTGAACAGGAAGCTGCAGTCAGAGGGAGGCAGGCTAATCTGCAAGGTTTGCAGCGACTCAGCCACGACACGCCAGGAGAGGGGTAGGGACAGCAAATGAAGATTGTGAGGATTGCAGAGAGTAGGCGTGAAGGGATAACGACATGTGTTCATCGAGCACATCCAGTCCACAAGCGTCACCTGCGCCATGAGACAAAAGACTGGTAGGTGATGATTAAGGTCACGAAGAAGACCGGTTATTGATAAGGATGAATTTATTAGTGCCAGAGATGGAAATGCGAATCCGAGATTTGCTATAGGGAGAAAGAGTAAACGGGAATTGAAGTGATAAGGAAAACTGAGATATTGATGAACTTTGTGCGCCACCTCAAGGTCAAGTTGGTGGGCAAGTCGAGGGGGGAGTGGTTGTAGGGAAAGTAAGGGACGAATGCGAGAAATTAGACACTGAGAAACTATCCTTCTTAGAACAGTTAGAGAAAGTCGGATGGGAAGATTTGGAAAGGTGAAATTAATGACAATGTCAGAGATGCGATTAAAGTGAGCGATATAGTCATTAACCAGAACACGGAGGAACTCAATATAAGAAGATGCCACTTGAACGTCATGATAGACGATATCTTCAGGGTCTAGAGAGGAAACGTTAATGGAGGGAAGGTTAATCGATGCTGGGCATGGGAGTACATTAATGAGGAATGTGCATGATTTACCCCAGTTGGTCAGCCATCCATATGCTAGCTGAAAGCACTCCATGGAAAGGCAGGAGTGTTGCAAATGTGGTAGAGATGGGGTTACTAGCAGGGAGTCGTCGGTAGCTTCACACATGGAAACATGAACCACAGAGTAGTCCCAGGGGGTGTGAGGGTCTGCTGCCTGCTGTTGCTGAGAGGTAACACACACGCTAGAATGGTCGGCACGGGAGACATCAGAGAGCCAATGATTTCCGAGAGCCATTGTCAGGGTAGATTTTAGAGGTGAGAGAGGGCCACCTTGCTTGGTAACGCCTGACACTGTAATGGGGTCCATGAGACTGTAAGCGGTGCGAATGTAATAAGGGACGTCAAGCTGGGCCGACTTGTCAAAGTCAATGATTGATGATGGGAGACCAAAAGAAGTGATTGCATCATAGAAGCCTTGGGGCTCAAGATGGTCAAACCCCTTCATCTGATCACAGCGAAGGACATATAACGGCTGCGAGGTGTGGATGGACCAAGAGTGTAATTGAGATAGGAAGGACAGGAGGTCATGACCCTGAACGCCTGGTTGTGTTGCGACCTGACCCTGTGGTAGGACCTGGTGCTGGGCTAGATAGGGAACTAAGAGGTAGTTGAGCCATGCAAATGGTAGGTTGAGAATAAGATTGCTACAACAGATCCCTCGATAGTTGGATAGCTGGTGACGAGGACCCCTTTTATGAATAGTTGAAAGGTAAGTCGGTTTAACAGATGGTGGAAAATGACTGTGGACTACCTCATAGTTGAGGAGGTCCAGAACGGCCGACAGGGCAAAGTCAGACAATGCCTTTAACCACCACTTTTCCCAACCATCAGGACCTGGTGTGGGTCTTGGCTTGCCTTTACGAAGGAGGATGTGCAGGCATTCAAGGGACATGGGGCACGGCCATTGGAGTGGGTCAGCTGTAACACGATGACGAATGGCGAGAACAGATGGAGAGGTCGTCCATGGCTTCTGGGAAGGGGGGCAGTCGGAGTGAGAGTAGAGACGGAGAAAGTATTGTCGCGAAATCTCAGTGACATGAGTGGGATCTGTAAATAAAGCAGAGTCATCATCGAGAGCAGACAGAGCTAGGGGTGGCCCTGGCTTAGGCGGTCTCTCATCCCGAAACAGAGTTTTGGCTGAGACCCCATGGGCCATGGAAGAGGCGACTGCACCTGCTCTGGATGACATTCTTCTCCACAGTTCCTTGCGCTCCACATGGTACCGTAGTTTTCCAAGGGACCGCCGAGTATGCTGGAGGAAGGTGACAAAGGATGGTAGGTCAAGCAATGGTGTACAAGTGTACAGGGGAGATTGACGGTAGGAGTCATAGAAAGCCCATACCCACGGATTGACACACTGGAAGGAGGAAAGGTAGCCACGCTTACACACCGAGATCAGGCGCCTGACATGTCATAGGTGGAGGATAATTCCTCGTATCTTGTCATTATTAACATGCCGTTCTTGGACCCCTGGTGGCAGGGCAGAGAGTGGCTGAAACAAGGCAGCCGCGGCTTTACCTAGAGTTTCAGTCATGGCCCGGTACCTACTGTCAAACTCCGCATCATTGGAAATCGGACCCAAAGGATGATGAGAACCTTGAAGAAGGTTGTCCACCTGTTGGGCGAAGTCCGAGAGGTGATAGCATTCATGTTTGAAGGGACACCTGAAGCGGGTGGACACTTGAGGACAAGGGTAGGGAGGAGAAGATGGGATGCCACTGCTTGGTCATAGCGGTGTTGGATCATAGAGAATCTGAAGGTGGAGAAGTATAGGGCGGTGGTCGGTAGCTCCAATAAAGTCATCGACCACAGAAATGTTGGCAAAGTTGATGTGGAAAGGGGAATGAATCGCCCTATCAATGATGGAGTGACTGCGATTGTTGCTGAAAGTGAAGTGAGTGTGAGCATCGTTATCGCCCTGTAGAGACCAGACATCAACGCTGCCGGTGGAGGAAAGAAAGGCCCTGAGGGCAGAAGATGTGGGTGCTGAGAAAGTAGGAGAAGACACCTCCGAAGAACACAGCGAGGTGTTCATATCCCCAATAATGGACCACGACTTAGGTGCCGCATGACATACAGCAGATAGTTGCTGCCAGAAAAGGGGCTGTATCCCAGGATCCCAGGGGGCATATACACCAATTGCATGATGAGGAACGCCTCGTCCTGAAGGGGCTGGCATAACAAGGTCAACCGCAAGGACACAAGCTTGGAGGGCAGGGTAAGACTCGAGAGACACCTGTTGGGAATAGACAGTAGAGGACACGCCCAAAACAACACCCCATTTCCCTCCATGAGAGGGAGTGGAAAGCCCCGGGTTCTCAAAAACGTGATAGGATGGGGTACGAACGCGCGAGGCCATAGGACGGGGAGACTTAGTTTCACTGATTAGCCAAACAGTAGGATGAAAACACGAAATCATGTTAGAGATTGAGTGACACTTCAGTGGATCACCAAGACCATTTGAATTAATAGACAGAGCAGAGAAAGGAACAGATGATGCTACACTCGTCCGAACAAGAGAGAGGACAACCAACATGAGTAAAAGGGAACAAGGGGGCGTACATGGGAGTTGCCAGTTAGAAAGAGAAAGAAAGAAAAGTAAGAGAGACCCAGTTAAGAGAAGCTGAGTTAGAGGAAGCAAACCGGAGTAGAGAACTGGATTGTGAAGGAAATTAGAGGAAACCCACAGCAAAAACGTGGCGACAATAAGCACCAAGAACTGACCACCACCCTTCAAGAAAGGGAGGTGGCACAAACGAACATATATCCCACACTCCTTACTAACTTTCTTTGTTAAAGAATGGCAAGGAGTACAGAAAGAGAATCGTACCTCAACCATATCATCAGAAGCACGCTGCTTACCCTTACAAGTCACAGGACCTGAACCCAAAGGCGCCCATCATGAATCGCTTACTGACTGTAGACGAGGCCTAGGCATGCCACGGGACTCTCCCACGTCATCGGGAGAACAAGATCTGACACGCGAGGGGTGTGAGGGAGGAGTTGAGGAGGGCGGGGCGTCCGAAGTTGAGACCGGAGGTGGTGAAAGGACGGGGGAGGGTGAGATTGGAAGCGCCAAGTGATCATGGGCAGCAAGGGAAAGGTGCATGGCCTGTGTCTCCTTACGAACCTGCTCAATCTCGGCAGTGACAATGGAGCGACGGTCATTAGCGCATCCAAGGGCAGCCTGCAGATGCTGGCGTGTGGGAAGGTCAGAGGTAGCAGCAAGCTGGTCTTGGTAGCGGTCACACTGAGCGTTCAAGCGGTCCTGTTCATTAGTGAGCAGAAGGAGATTCATACGGTAGTCGCTCAGTAAATACTGAGCAGACATCATTCCCAACAGAGTCTGATTATTCTGCTCAAGGCGCTGCTCAGCCTGTGAAATACGGTCAAACATTGTATTGAGTGTTGACGTGAATTGGCCGAACTCGGAACGAAAATAATCCAATTGAGGCTGAATAACGTTTTCGGAAGTGGAGAAAGGCATAGGACGAGAAACCAGGTTGGGTGGAGCTCCCTGAGTGTTAAAGGAAAACAGGAGAGTTGGTTTGCCGATGGAGACTCCATAGAGAAACCAGTCCGTGGGAAGACCATTCTGGTTGTCGTGGAGAAAGGCTTGTGTGGAAGGCCAATCCCTTAACACGGCACAGTAGACGTCGTCCTCCAGTTCAACCCAGCTACCAACAATGACATCATGCCCGTACCGCTGACGGAGATGGGAGTTAAGGCTAGATTCCACATTTCCGAGGCTGGCTATGCCACCGATGGCGACCTCCCCACCATACAGCGGAATGACAAAGCGAGGACGTCCAGGGCGCAAGGTGCGTCCTCATAAGAAAGGTGGTTCTCTCATAATATGATCAACGTCGTCGCCGTTAAAGAGATCGAAGCTGAGGCGTGTCTGAGAGGTAGACGGGGGATGGGTGGTCCGTTCCGCCATAATGGACATGCGCTGAGCCCGGAACCATTCACGGAGGGGGTTGAGCATGGACTGGGCCTCACCATCACTTGGAAATGCGAAGAACACACGGCGGGTACGGTCAGGCCCATTACATAATCTCCAGGTTGCCCGCAGGTCAGGCAGGGTGTTAAGTAAGAGGCGAAGATCCTCTAGTAAATCCGGACGGGGACCAGACACGGATGAGGAAAGAGAGATGAAGGCATAGTCTAGAGCCGATGTAGCATCACCCCTCCGTACGTTAACCGGTGGGAAAGTATGCTGGTTACGAAGGTCATTGAGAACGCGAACCAGGTGGTCGCGGGCCGAATCAGGATTCTGATGGTCCAAACCAAATACGGTCAATTCAAACCCAACGGTCCCCATTGGACTACTCTCCTCATCAGCTAAAGAAGGAGAAAACCTATCGCGGTTCCCATAACTAATCTTTGGACGAGCCGGCGGGGGAGGTGGATGATATGAGGAGGGTTGAGTCAAAATAGGGGTAGAACGGGAGGTAGCCATTAACGCTTATTAGTTTGCTCTTCTTCTTGAAGTTAATATCGGAGATCCCGTATCACGTTAAGACAATAGGTTACTTTTCAGATTATTCGAGTTTAGCTTAGCTTAGTATACGTGAAGGTGAAGGTGAAGGTGAAGGTGAAGGTGAGGAACTTCGAAGGTTCCTCGATGACATAATTCGAGCTGCAACTGCAGCAAAAGCACTTCTCGAGTCCTGTCGAGGCCCCCTTGAGGCCTGTAATTTGCGCGCGCAGCCACCACCCACCTCGGACAGTCGCCCACCCCGTCGGCTGTACTCGTTTTGCTTTTTCTGTGGTCAGAAAGGTCATATTCGAGCCAACTGTGATTCATGCAAAGAATATTTGGCTGCGGGAAAGTGTCTAATAGTGAAAGGTCGTGTCGTACTCCCTACAGGACAAGAGATACCACGAGAAGTACCCCGGGCGCACTCTCAAGGACCGTCTGGATAGCTGGGATCTAGGAAATCGGTCTATGGATCTTCAAATTCCTCCTTCGAGTCCAGGCTGGCTCATATCTCTGGAGGATCCCCACTTGCCAGTGCACCCCAATACCCCCTCGGAACAACCGTTGTGCGCGCCACTCTCAGTGGAAGGGCCAAGTTGTCGCTCAGCGCCAATGCAACCCCAGGGCCCCACTCGAACACATACTGTGTCCTCGAGCTCGGGTGATGGCTTGTTGTGCCGCCCTCGCTCACTTCCTCAGTCTCTACCTGCAAGATACTCTCGCGGTCGTTCTCGGTCTCACTCTCGTGGCCGTGGCCGCCCACGTTTGCCGTCTCACTCGTACTTTGAGAGTTCATCCAATGATGGTCATAGGCATCAGCACTCGTATTTGGATAGGCCTCACAGCCGCGATTTCTGCGATTCCCGCTCTCACTCTCGTGGTCGACCTCGCTCCCGCTCTCGTGATCTCGATGACCTGTATCTGTACTCATATTCGAGTAGGCCACATAGCCGTGATTCCCGCGATTCCCATGACTACCGGTACTACTGCTCGCCGTCACCTGCACCACGACTCACATACTCGCGCTTACCAGAAATCTCGAGGGATGAGCCCATCCCAGTCCGGCCCACCAGCCGGCTAGTCGACAGAATGGTGTCCTCGGCCTCCTATGATACTCGACAGTCTTGTAGCAGTCACACACCAGCGCACTCGGGAAGGCAGTACAGCCGCAGTCGTACACCCCAGCCCTCTCGTAGGGTGTACTGAGTCAGTAGAGTCGCCCTAGCTCATTGGGACTTCTTTCATTGTGTTTTGTTCTTCTTTTTATGAACATATCTTTCATGGAGTCTCCCCTTGCCGAGTGTCAGGCAGCCACACGCCTCCCTTGTCCCCTGCCTCATCGACGTGATATCTCAACCACCGCTCACCCATCCCTCTCGCAAATCTGGATTTAGGCTCTACTCGGTGAGAGCTTTCAGACAGTGTACTTTTCGTTGCAGCGGCCTCAGCGCATCCGGAGATATCCCCTGATCCCTGGAGAAAGGCACTGTAGGACAGAATTTGGAATATCTCGGGATTGTGTGCGCCGTTTTCTCCGGTTCCTCGTTCTCCCACCTCTCCTTGTGGGTCCTTATCACCACCTGAAGTTTCATAGAGTTCTGCCTAGTGGTTCCTCACCAACGCGATACCGCCCTCCTCCCCCCTACTGTGGTTAGACCATATCTCTTACAATTCTCGACCGAATCGTTCGCTTTTCCCAGACGTGACTCTACTAGACGACATCTACCAGACGATATACAAGACGTAGTGCGCGCATTCACGGTTGTGGAGTTATTTGAGTTTTTGTGTCTGAACAGGGTAGGGAGGTCGAGATTGTGTATCTCGCTCGTTTTCACGCCGGAACTCTCGCTTTTTCGCATGGTGGCTCTACTCGTCAACAGCTACCTGGTGATGCCTTTTTCGTGGTGACGCGCTCACTTGTTGTGGAGATACGGGAGTTTTTCGTTACAGAGGAGTATAAGACGGCGTTGCGGATATCTCGGGACTGGATCGGCCAATCGGTTTGATTCCTTTTTCATCATCTCCTCCCAGGTGCCTTCTACCACCACCTCCGGTTTCATATCGATTGCCTCAGTGGTTGCCCCGCGGCGGCATTTTCTTCTCCCCCATCCTGCGGCCCCACACTGTATCCGCATCATATCTCCCCCGGATCTTCGCCGTGCCTCTCGATATTTTGGGATTTAATACTACTCGGTCAGCGCTTTCGAATGGTGTACTTCGTGTCCGGGTTGGCACAGCCGTCGTCGAGAAATCCAGATTCTTGTGGGTAGAGGTGACTCAGACCAGTTTTGCGAATATCTCAGGATTGGGTGCGCGTATTCCCCCAATTCCTTGTTCTCCAGATTCTCCCCACTCCCCTTGAGCGTTCCCCTGCATTTTGTGCCGCCGCGCTGACCCGTTATTCGTTGGTGCATACCCTTCCTCCTACCCCATGCCATGTTTGGGGCATAACTCATTCAATTTCGGTCCGAATTGTTCGCCTTTTTTTGACGTGACTCTACTAGACGAGACCTACCAGACGATATAAAAGACGTAGCGCACGCGTTTGTGGTTCCGAAGTTATTTGAGTTTTTGCGTTCGACAGGGTTGGGGATGTCAGGATGGCGTATCTCGCCCGTTTTCATGCCGGACCTTTCGAATTTTTTGTAAGGCGGTACTACTCGCTCACAGCTATCTGGGAGTGTCTGGTTTACGGTGACGCGCTCAGCGGTTCCTGAGATATTCGCTTTTCTGCATTCGGGCACACTGGCATATGTTCCTGGCGCGTATCTCCCTCGTTTCTCGGCCGCTCCTCTCGAAAATCGGTACCCCGCGTTCTCCTTGCGAAGCTGACTGGATTAAATTCTCTTTCGGCGAATTCTGTGCAGCGGTTCTCGAGATATGGCGAAGTCCGCCTCTGAAGGGCTACCGGCGACGGTTTTGGCGATAACTTGGGTTTGGCAGGTCCAATGGGTGAGATTCTTTTTGCACAGTGCTCTCCCATGCAGGTGGAAGTACCTCCCGAAGTTTCGTGTCCACCGGCCTCGCCGTTGCTCGTCAGTGCCTTGTTCCCCTCCTCTCTCCAATTGTGGCTGGCGCCTTTCTCCCCCATTTTGCTGCCGTATCTCTCGCTTTTCGAGGATCCTATTCTACTCGACGAGGGCTCTCAAACGGTGTATCTTACGACGCTGTCATCATCCTGGCTGCGGAGATATTCAAATTTTGGCTCGTGGGGAGCACTATGGACCGTTTTGCGCGTTTCTCAGGGACGGATGGGCCCTTTAGTATAATTCCTTTTACTGCGTCTTCTCTCTTGTGTCCCCTACCGTCTCCCGCGGTTTTGTGTCGACAACCCAAGCCGTTGATCTGCGGCGCTCTCCCCTTCCCTCCTCTACTGTCCCTCGATGTGTGCGCGCTGTCTCTCGTTCGTCCCACATCCGTCCCTCTCGATTTTTTTGGCACCTCACACTACTTGGTGGGAGCTTTCGGACGGTGGGTCACACGTTGTGGCTGCTTCAGCGGTTGTGAGGAGATTCCAGCTGTCGTGGATGAGCGGTTTTGGGCGGTTTGTAGGTTATCCTAGGACTGGCTGGACCTCAACTGAGGAGCCAGTTGGTACTCTAGGTGATGGGGAGATTGTAGGAATGGGTTTTCCCTACCAAGAGATTTTGTTTTTATGCTGTGTTTCTCATATTTTGACTCATTTCCAGTTATATACTGTTTATTACCTTAGTGCGAGGTTTTCTTGCTTAGTCAGCATTTTTTTCATTACCTAGCCTGTACTTACTTTTCAAACAATCAAGTAACGAGTTACGAGCGAGAGTTTCGAGTTCGAGTTCGACGAAGGTTGCATGTGGCCTTCTTCAGTGTTCAGACAGCCCCAGACAGCTTCAGACGTTCTCAGACCAGCTTCTCTCACCAGGCTATAGAAGCCCCTCTGGAAGCTCTCCCCCTTCAGACATCAGCACTCTCCCCCCAGTCTCAGTTCTTCTTTTCCCACCGCCATCCTAACGTCACACATGTCACAACTCCCCCGCTCATCAGTACCCTGTTCCTGCCACCATAATCGCCACTGACTCCTCAGCAACCGAAGTAGAACCGTCCCCTATCGCACGCAGTCCCCTCTCTACACGTGATTACTGATCACTGTCCGTCGGCGATACCCCACACTGTCACTCGTCGGCATGTCCCCTCGGTGGCTGTATCCACTCTACAAGCGCCGAGGCTGTCGCCCACTTAGTAATGCCGCCCACCGTGTCCCTCTTTGGTTAATGAAATCACCGCCAGCCCCACTCCGCTTCCTTTCAATGCAAGTACGTAGTTATACCTTTTCTGCTTTACTTACCATCGTTTTTCTGGACCTTGGCTGTTTTATCTTCACCTACATCGCCGTGCACATGTGGCTGTCCATACATCGGCCTTCGTATTTTCTTTTATTGCTTTTTGACGTATGACAGATCCGAGATGTCCCGGTTTTTACCATAGATACCTCTGTCTTTACGCTACAAAAGTCCGCCATACCTAGAAAATAAAGCACCCACTTTTTGGAGTCAACATCTGCGTGTCTAAGAGTCTTCCTGAGTCCCTAGAGTCGTTTTCCAGAGTATCTTCGAGTCCCCAGAGCATCCCCAGAGTCCCCAGAGTCAGTCTTATCATCTATTCGTCGTTCTCGAGTCTTCCTGCCCCAGAATTGCCGCTACGCCTACTACAAGTCCACTTCAGTGTTTACAGCATCTACCTACGAGTACAAGAGCACAAAATCGCCGCCCTATGAGTTATCGCCGCCAAGAGATATCCCCAGCTCTCTAGAAGTTATCCTGCACCTGTCTAAGGTGGACTTTTGAGTTCTTCGTCGCCAACACTCCCCAGTCACTAAGAGAAATCCTCCTTCGCCTTCTAGCCCTCCCTTCTGTCTCCTTCCAACACCGCACCCCTGGGACGAGCCTAGGTCTAACCTACAGCTTTCCCCGCTTTCCCCTTGCGCTCTCACAAGAAGAGTTGCCCACAGCGCTAAGTGTAAAAACTTTGGACCACAACATGTACACTCACTACTTGAACCCATCATGCACAGACATCCCTTCGACCTACTAGTTGGTGACTACCTTAGCATGCCCACAGGCAAAGGCAGATATCATATGCTAGGGCTGTTCCTCAACACATTCTCCCAACACTCGTGGGTCACAAAGTTCAAAACAGCCAGCACCACCAAGATGACCAATGACAGTTTGTCACTCATATTCAACAACTACATGGCACCAGAAACATTTATGATGGACAGAGGAAAGCACTTTGACAACAATGCTGTATGGGACTTTTGCGCTAAGTGGTCCTGCAAGCATCATGTCATTGCAGCATACTCACCATGGATCAATGGACTAGTCGAAGGGACCAATCGCCTCCTGTTGCACATCCTCAAATGCCTCTGCGCACCAGATCTGGGTGAAGACAACATCAACAACACAAAGTGGGAAGCCTTACCGCGAAACTGGCCAGACCACTTAGATGACGCCGTATGAGCACTCAACAATAGACTACTACCGGCCCTCAAACACACCCAAGGAGCTATTGTTGGGTTCTGTAGTCGATACAAAGTGCACTAGACCAGAGGACAAAATTCCCCCGGTCGACGTAGTGCAAGCAATGACCCATATGGCATATGCAAACCAGCAATGGCTGGATGGATACAACATGCCATACAGCACGCGTTCGACAAGAGAGTCTTGCAAAAGTATCCAGGCAAAGTAGTCTTCGAACCTGGTCAACTCGTTCAAATCTACCGAAGTGACACTGACTATAACTTTAGGACAGAACGGAAGTTAATACCCAAGTGGTCCCAACCACGACATGTTGCGGAACGCATACGGAACTCGTACAAACTCGTCACACTAGAAGGGACAGTACTTTCAGGGGAGTACAGCGCAAGGTGATTACGCGCATTTGTACCAAGACCAGGCACAAAGTTATATGAAGATCAAGAGCAGTACGTGCAGCGGGACAAAGGGAGCATAGAGAGGCGACAGAGGAAGTCGAAAAGCAAGTAGACGACGAAAGGAAGGAGGGTAGTGGGAGCACGGAGGAGGAAGACCCACACACGGGGTCAGAGCAGCGGGATGCAGAGAGAGTAGCAGTGTAGCGACGAGGGCGTCGCGGGTCTTTTTTGATGGGGCCACATGTAGTAGGGGAGGAGGTACAGGGTGTGGGAGAGAGGCGCTTAGTCAGCAGGGCATAGACGGAGAGGCAGAGACAGAGAGTGCAGGACAGTACATATCACTATGATAGGCTACGAGGGGATTCCCTACTTCAACGTATTAGGCGGCCCGCGCACGGTCTGGCAGTTGAACCTGGAGGAGGACGCAATGACATTGGCCAGGGCAGAAAGGGCGATTGAACAGCTCAACATCCTCTATAGGGACGTTTCGACTCACTGGGCCGCCTCAGAGAGCCGTGTCATAGGCCACGTTATCCTTTCTCCTCCCATTGGCATCGACGTCGGCGATGAGGGCTATACTGAAGACTGGGCAGTTATCGAGATTGACGCCTCAAAGGTCGATGCAACCAATTTCAATGGCAATGCCATCGACCTCTGTATTCAGATCCCAGTCAAGCAGTTCAATCATAAGATGTACTTAAATGTCCAGAGTGGCCCTTCCTTCGCTTATCCAAAGGACCGTCTTCTGAGGCTCTGTGGCACGATTCCAGACAAGGAGATGCGGAAAATGCCTGACCTCGACCAGAACGGCGACCCATGCCTAATTGTAATGAAGCGTGGTGTGGCCACCGGCCTGACTGTTGGCCGTGCCAACAACATTGCCTCCTATGTCCGTCACTACTATGGTCTCCCCGCTGGGACTTCCAAAGAATGGGCCATCCTCCCGCTCGACTCCAACTCTGCCCCCTTTTCGGACCCAGGCGACTCGGGTTCTGTTGTTTCGATGGCCGTGGACGCATCGGTGGCCTCCTCACCGGCGGCGGTGGCGTCACGAATTCCTTGGACATCACTTACGCCACGCCGATCGACTTCATCCTCAAGCGCATGCGAGCCAATGGGATCTACAAGCCCAATGTCAACCCGGTGCTGACTGCATAGGCATTCTTTAGATTCACTTCTGTGACTTTTACTCTGTGGGTCAGCATAATCATAGTGTACGGTTCATTCCCTGGCAACACACATCACATACTCTTTCATAATATATCCATAACTCGCAAACTCCATAATACATACATATATGTAGTTGGATTCCCTTCGCAAAACCCATACTTCCCTTATTATAATGTGTATGTAACTATTGTTATGTGAACTGCCGCAGTAGCTGCTGCTGCTGCTATCGTCAACACGTCCTTCAGAAGAAGACATAAAAAAAGCATGTATGTTTAATATTTATCCTGAGTGTGACGTACGCGTAACCGCCGTGTCCGTGTCATATTAATGAGTCAGCGCTTCAGTACTTCAGCCATCGCGTTGCCCTGTCAGCTACGTAGACAAGTTGCTTTCTCCCAACATGGTCGGTGATGTAAATGACCCATTCTCTGCAAGCGACGGCAGCGACGACGAGTTTGAGTGGGAGGAAATCCACGTTCCGATAGAGCAGCCGACTGACCAAGAACTCGAACTCGAACTTTCGGGCCCTTCGCGATCCATTGAAATAACGCTCCACGCACAGCCCAAAAAAGACGAGTCGAAGTGAGACGTTTCTCCGAACAAGTGCATATCAAGGTGCTCATGTCCGCGAAACTAGGAAGAAGGCGGCTGCTGCATTGCATGCCCAGAGGCTTCTCCGCACGACGTCACAAGATCCACGCCGTATGCCTTCTTGCCAACGCACGAGTTCGAAACAGGTGGATAAACGATGAGCTTCTCCATGTTCGTATTTTTTCCTTGCGTTGCTCAAGCGATTGTCCCCGACGTGTAGTCAATAGGCTCGTCTCCTATCCATGACGCCGATGAATCTTCAGAATGCATTTGCTATGATTCATAAGTCTCGTGTTCCCGACCAGAACAAGCGTGGTCGTCTGTTCGAAGCTACTGTCAAACGCCTTGTAGACTGGTGGGCGGTGAATTCTTCACTGTCGTTTCGACCGGTCATATCAGGAATCGACATTCGACGAGGTTCAGCAAGAACTCGAAACAAAATTCAGTGCTTCAGACTCTTTCAATGAGGACACGAACGAAACGGAACGTGTCCGAAGTGTCAACAGCCTCATGAAACACGCTTTGATGCAGCGTGGATCTAGAGATACCGGTGCGCAGCTTTTTACAGCTCTATGTCGTGCCCTCGACATCCCGGCCAGACTCGTGGTTAGTTTGCAGAGTGTTCCGTGGAGGACCAGCGTTGGAAAACAGGCGACTCTCAAACAAAGGGAAGGCGCCGACCTCATGTGAGATGCGGAAAGTGGGCTGCATGATGAAGAGACAGTGATATAGAGGGAAAGGATGCACCGGTCTTTCCAGCGGAGCGGGACGGGACTGCAGAGCGGTAATAACTCTCGGCTTGATCTTGGATCTTCTGACAGCTTGCTCAAGTCAAGGGGAAGGAAAAGGCCCACCCGGTCATAAAACTGCGCAAGAGCAAGAGCAAACCCTCTACCGTCGTAGTACCCTGACTGTGGTTGGGAAATCAAGTGCGTCCAGCTGCTTCAGATAGTGCCGGCTTCGCTTTTATTCATGTCATATTAAGAACCGTCTGATCCAAGACTCACACCGCCGGTTTTTGGACCGAAGTCTTTTCACGGCAGACTCTCGATGGTACCGGTTGACCCCATCCGTGGCATCGTTAATAAACGGCATGTCTTCGATCCTTCGGGGCTCAACCTGAAGAGTACAAGGTGTCACGAATAGAAGACAATCGAATGCTATATGTTGCGCTGGAGGAGACGGCTTTGGTCGTGATGTGACAGCCCGCTACGCTCGGGACTACACAGCCAAAGTGTCCAAGGCTCAGGGAATCGGATCTGGGCCTCTGGGGGGACGTAAGGAATGGTGGGCGAGGGTGGTGCAAGCCATCACCCGACCGTATCGCCTCGTAAGTTCGCCATGTTGTGACAGAGTTTCAGATCACGGTGCTTATCTGTATTGTGAATTCACAGAATAGAGACGACTCGAAGATGACGAATTGCACATCCATCAGTTAACGGAGGGCATGCCTACTACGCTTGCTGGCTTCAAAGACCATCCCATGTATGTGGACAAATGACCTACATACTCTTCGTCCTGACGCCGGACCCATCTAGCTACGCGCTGCTCGTCACCTGAAGCGGGATCAAGTATTGATCCCCCACGGAACTCGGGAAGTTCAGGGGTGAACCTGTGTACCGCGATCATCTGTTATATCCCTGAAAACGGCGGAGAACTGGATGCGCCAAGGCAGAAAGTTCGTTCCGGTTGTCAACCGATGAAGATGGTCAAACAGCGGGCAGTGACGATCAGTCGTCAGCGGGAAATGGAACTTGCCATCGAACGTGCCAAGTCAGAGGGACACTCCACCACCGATGGAGAAGTTATGCAAGGATGTACGCCTTCTCTCAAACTGAATTGTATATGCCCGAGCCCATCAAAAATGTATGTCTCACTCTCCCGCTGTTGGTCGTTATCACTGATCACCGGATCTGAGCAGGGTATAATACCGAAGAACGAGTTTGGAAATATTGATTTGTACGTGCCATCGATGCTTCCGGGGGGAGCTGTCCATATACCCTGCAAGTGGTTATTTTTATGTTTGCTGCCGCACAATAGTTACGCCAAATGACTCAGTCAAAGGGGTGGCGAAGATAGCCAGGAAACTCGGGTTTGACTACGCGGAGGCGATGGTAAGTCACATGTTTCGGTGTGTAAGCACTGTGAAATTACCAAACCATAGACAGGCTTCGAGTTCAAGAAGCGCCGGCCTACCCGGTCCTCGAGGGCATTGTAGTGGCCGCCGAAAATGAAGGTGTCATTGTTGA
Organism: Pisolithus marmoratus; assembly: GCA_024613145.1. Taxonomy (NCBI): domain Eukaryota; kingdom Fungi; phylum Basidiomycota; class Agaricomycetes; order Boletales; family Pisolithaceae; genus Pisolithus; species Pisolithus marmoratus. Next base: position 101,080 of record JANFAE010000389.1, read on the forward strand.
GGTGTGTCGCTTGGTGCAAGCATCGGATCTTGATGAATGAATGAGATAATAGGCGTACCTGGAAGCGGAGCAAGACGCCGAGGAGCGGGCACGCGCGAAGCGTTTCGACCAAGTCCTGCAAACGTTGGGTCCGGCTCATACAAGGTCTCCGTATACGCGATCGCTTGCAGAAACAATATGGCTCAAACCCCACGGAGGATGGGCCCAAGGAAGAGACCCGGCGCGAACACTGGCAAGACACCGAAATTCCCGAATCAACTGAAGATGAGGTATGTGCTGTGGCCGCGTTTCCCTGTAAAAAAGCCATTATCTCTGTCACACAGCCGGGAGGCTTCCTCACTACCGCAGACGACGTCGTGCAGCCGTTCCATTTGCCTAGCAATATACATCAATTTGTTCTCTCGACTGGAACTGAACGGTCTGATATACTACTGTGAAGAGTGGACCGTCAGATCCCAGAACCCAATTATTTCCGAGACGGTTCCATGGTCTCCAGGATGGGAAGCTCCAGACGGAATCGAGGGTATGGGTATTGTCCCCGATAATGACATTGCGCAGCCCACTGGATCCACTGGTGTGGTCCCGAAGACCATGCGGGAGCTGGCGGAGCACATGCGCAGCTTGGTAAGGGCAGCCGAAACGAGTCATCTGAACCTGCATCACAGAGCCAAGTGTCACATTTGGTCAGCGCGGAGAAGTCGGAATACAAAGCGGCCGTCAATTCTCCGCCAGTGCCAGCGAGGCCAACACCTACCCCGAGCACTAAACGGACGCGGTCATCACGCAAGAAGACACGAGCCAGGAGTCAAAGCGCTTCTGGCGATGAGGCTAATGTTACACGCCGAAGCGTGCCAGGAGACTAGACCCGGACACGTAAACAACAACCCTACACGCGTTCTTCGACCACGCGTACCGAAGAGCGCAGCTAAGGTTCAAGAGGAGACGAGATAGAAAAGCATACAGAAGGGCGGTAAAAGACTAATAGGTTAGGATTATAAATGCCGCTGCGCTACTGGCTCGCCGAGACTTTTACCCTATACTTACACGATGAACGGTATATAATGCAGTATCTACCACCGTCTGTCCGCCTAGGATAAGCTAATGTACATTGACGGTCACTCGCTGGTTGTTGTCAGATCTTGTGTACCTCCGTTTGAAGAAGTTTCGGGTGGATAGTGTACTAGACGAGCGAAAGTGAGGTAGGATGTGTGGCCCCGAACCTCATGGCAGACTTTGACCAGTTGACGGTGGTTTCTGCTACCTCTTCATTGACTCATCATCAGCCTTTGGTGGCACAGGAAGGTTACTGATCAATTGCGATCCGCCCTCGTCTCGGGTTGCGTCGGGTTCGCCTGTTCTGGCCCTCTTGTCTGGCTCGGAAGTACCGGAGTCCCCTTCTCGCTTCCTCTTGCTGTTGGCAATTTGACGGAGTCTCTTCTCTTCGCGGAATTTCTCCAATCTTTTGAGTTTGTCGATAACGCTGCTGAGTGGCAAAGGGGTGGGGAGTTGCTGGACTTCGTGAGGTCTCAGGAGTGTTTCATACATGCAGATGTCTGTGTCACAAGTGTCAAAGCGTTGTATGACTCGTGGAGTGCCAGACAAGTAACCTGTAAAACCCGCCTCGTTGAGAGCGTTAACAGCGCGCAGCACTTGTCCATACAAGGGCTGAAGCAACAGATCGAGTAGGCCGGTCTTTCTAGCCAGGTGGAATGAGCGCCTGACGTACGACGGACAACCCGACCTACCCTCAGCGCTTTTTTGCATGACCCACAGCCTCCCATGGAGCCGGTAGATCAAGGAAGACTACATCCGGAAACGAACAATTACCACTGAGAGCGAGTATGAATGCACAAGCGTAATACGTACCCGCGTCCGCCGTATCTTCTATTGTGAAACCGTCCTTGCACACGTTGCGGTGGGTAAGAGTGACGATATCCTGCATACCATGGCGGACGAATTCCTCCCTGTTTAGAAAGTTAGAATGCCCGGTAATCTGGATATTTCAATACCTCGGAAACCTTACCTCGCCTTCTCTGCACGGGTTTCGTGAAACTCGTAAGAGTACAGATGGCCCCTAGGGCCGACGGTCCTCGCTACGAATGAGAGAATGATCCAGACCCTGTCCTAGTCGAGCGAATGAATTGGTCGTCAGCCGTCAATACCATGGGGATGAAATGTACACAGAAGAATGTAGACTCGTCAGTGCAATCCGCATCGCACTTCAGAACAAACTATTGAGTCCGAGGGACGGCGCAACAGATCTGCACATATATGGAGGTACGTGGAATGGAAATTCGAAAAATGTAAAAGAAAACAAATTCATAAAAAAATTATATAGCAGCGATTTCAAAGGGGTGCAGAGGTAAATAAATCACAGGTAGACGGGCACTTACCTGCTTCCACGACACGGCTACCACATCTTATATCAAGCCACGAAGTGATAAAAGCGATATCCGCCACGTATAGG